>CAXAQZ010000674.1:0-42500 GCA_963971145.1 Sussaba pulchella | reverse complement strand
AGGGTGTAGAGGTCCACTAAGAAAGGATTTTTCGAAAATCAACCCCTAAGGGGGTGGAATGGGGTGTGGGCGTTTGTAACCATTGTTACTGTATCTCTGAAACGGCAATAGATAGAGAGTTGAAATTTGCCATGGAGGTTCGGCTCATACAGTAGATGCTCACTGAAGAAGGATTTTTGAAAAATCAACCCCGAAGGGGGTGGAATGGGGTGTGGGCGTTTGTAACCATTGTTACTGTATCTCTGGAAGGCAATAGATAGGGAGTTGAAATTTGCCATGGAGGTTCGGCTCATACAGTAGGTGCTCACTGGAGAAGGATTTTTTAAAAATTAACCCCTAAGGGGCTGGATTGGGGTGTGGGCGTTTGTAACCATTGTTACTGTCTCTCGGGAACGGCAATAGATAGAGAGTTGAAATTTTGCATGGAGGTTCGGCTCATACAGTAGGTGCTCACTGAAGAAGGATTTTTCAAAAATCAACCCCTAAGGGGGTAGAATAGGGTGTGGGCGTTCGTAACCGTTGTTACTGTATCTCTGGAACGGCAATAGATAGATAGTTCGAATCTTACATGTAAGTTCGGGTCACACAATAGGTGCTTACTAAGAAAGGATTTTTCTATCTATCTATCTATCTATCTTCTATCTATCTATATATGGGGAAAGCCCGCTCAATTCGAACGGGTCAAAACCCTCACCCCTCCCGAAATGGTTGGCAATTTTTTATTCAGTTTGGGGTAACCCAAAAACATCTCTTGATTTTTTTGGAAATTTTCCCATCGCCCCCTCCCCCTTAGAAAAATTAAAAGAATGAAAAATAAGAGAAATCAGACTGAGCGATATTTTTAAAATCGATGAATTTTTTTTCATGTATTCTGTGCTCGGAAAAATCAAGTTTCTATATAAATTCAGAATGGGATCTTTTTTGCTTTCATTTGATTTTTTGATTTTTATTTCTCGAAACTAGGAAAATTCCGACAAACATTAAAAATAATGATTTCGGTTTTGGCTTTTAAATCAACAAAAAATAAATCATTCCTGTGAAAAATTCAATATCTTGATTTTTTCGGCTTCAATATCGATTTATTTTATTTGGACATGGTTCTTGCATTTCCTCCAACCTGAACCTGGGTGAAAAAGGCAGAGCGATATTTTTAAAATCGACAAATTTTTTTTTATGTATTCTGTGCTTGAAAAAATCAATATTCCATATAAGTTGAGAGTGGGATCTTTTTTGCTTTTATTTTTAAAAAAAAAATTTTTTTTCGGAACTATGAAAATTCCAACAAACATTAAGATTAATAATTTTAGTTTTTTTTTTAAAATCGATAAAAAATGAATCATTCGTATGAAAAAATCGATATTTTGATTTTTGCGGCTTCTATATCGATTCATTTAATTTCGACTTGTTTTTTGCATTTCCTCCAGTCTTTGAGTTTTTTGAAGCCCCTTAGATACATCCTGTCCTCTAACTGCACCTTCCTCACGTTCATATTACATTTTTTAGGGACCTGGGGTTAGTTGCAAAGTTATGGAACGAAAAAAAGGATGCTAAAAACAAAATTTTCATACAAACCCGGGTGAAAAAAGCAGAGCGATATTTTTAAAATCGATGAATTCTTTTTCATGTATTCTGTCTTTGAAAAAATCAATATTCTATATAAATTTAGAATGGGATCTTTTTTGCTTATATTTTATTTTTAATTATTAATTTTTGAAAACTATGAAAATTTTGACAAACTTGAAAAATGGAGATTTTAGTTTTTTTAAGAAAATCAATTGAAAATAAATCATTCTTATGAAAAAATCGATATCTTGATTTTTTCGGCTGAAATATCGATTCATTTTATTTGGACGTGGTTTTTGCATTTCCTCCAGTCTTTGAATTTTTCACAGCTCCTTAGATACATCCTATCCTCTTACTGCACCTCCCCAGTGTTCACATTACGTTTTTTGAGGGACCTGGGGTTAGCTGCAAATATATGGAACGAAAAAAAGGATGCTAAAAACATAATTTTCATATAAACTCGGGTGAAAAAGGCAGAGCGATATTTTTAAAATCGATGAATTTTTTTTCATGTATTCTGTGCTTAATATAACTTGTGTAAACTCCCAATCAAAAGCCTTGTGAGACACCAACTTAACGAAAAAGAAAACAAAAGTGAATGAATTATTAAAAGTCGATATTCAAGTCGAAAAAATCAAGATATCGATTTTTTCATAAGAATGATTTATTTTTAATTGATTTTCTTAAAAAAACTAAAATTTCCATTTTTTAAGTTTGTCAAAATTTTCATAGTTTTCAAAAATTAATAATTAAAAATAAAATATAAACAAAAAAGATCCCATTCTAAATTTATATGGAATATTGATTTTTTCAAGCACAGAATACATGAAAAAGAATTCATCGATTTTAAAAATATCGCTCTGCTTTTTTCACCCGGGTTTGTATGAAAATTTTGTTTTTAGCATCTTTTTTTTCGTTCCATAACTTTGCAACTAACCCCAGGTCCCTAAAAAATGTAATATGAACGTAAGGAAGGTGTAGTAAGAGGATAGGATGTATCTAAGGGGCTTCAAAAAATTCAAAGACTGGAGGAAATGCAAAAAACAAGTCCAAATAAAATGAATCGATATTCAAGCCGCAAAAATCAAGATATTGAAATTTTCACAGGAATGATTTATTTTTTGTTGATTTAAAAGCAAAAACCAAAATTATTATTTTTAATGTTTGTCGGAATTTTCCTAGTTTCGAGAAATAAAAATCAAAAAATCAAATATAAGCAAAAAAGATCCCATTCTGAACTTATATAGAAACTTGATTTTTTCGAGCACAGAATACATGAAAAAAAATTCATCGATTTTAAAAATATCGCTCAGTCTGATTTCTCTTATTTTTCATTCTTTTAATTTTTCTAAGGGGGAGGGGGCGGTGGGAAAATTTCCAAAAAAATCAAGAGATGTTTTTGGGTTACCCCAAACTGAATAAAAAATTGCCAACCATTTCTGAAGGGGTGAGGGTTTTGACCCGTTCGAATTGAGCGGGCTTTCCCCATATATATAACTGTTCCGTGACTGACTGACTGACTGACTGACAGACAACGCACAGCCTAAACCACTGAAGATAGGAAAATGAAATTTAGAATATAGGTTTCTTGGAGGGTGTAGAGGTCCACTAAGAAAGGATTTTTCGAAAATCAACCCCTAAGGGGGTGGAATGGGGTGTGGGCGTTTGTAACCATTGTTACGGTATCTCTGTAACGGCAATAGATAGAGAGTTGAAATTTGCCATGGAGGTTCGGATCATACAGTAGATGCTCACTGAAGAAGGATTTTCAAAAAATCAACCCCTAAGGGGGGCCGAATGTGGTGTGGGCGTTTGGAACCATTGTTACTGTATCTCTGGAACGGCAATAGATTGAGGGTTGAAATTTGCCATGGAGGTTCGGCTCATACAGTAGGTGCTCTCTGAAAAAAGATTTTTTTAAAATCAACCCCTAAGGCAGTGGATTGGGGTGTGGGCGTTTGTAACCATTGTTACTGTATCTCTGGAACGGCAATAGATAGAAAGTTGAAATTTGCCATGGAGGTTCAGCTCATACAGTAGGTACTCACTGAAGAAGGATTTTTCAAAAATCAACCCCTAAGGGGGTGGATTGGGGTGTGGGCGTGCGTAACCATTGTTACTGTCTCTCGGGAACGGCAATAGATAGAGAGTTGAAATTTTGCATGGAGGTTCGGCTCATACAGTAGGTGCTCACTGAAGAAGGATTTTTCGAAAATAAAATCCTGAGGGAGTAAAATGGGGTTGTAAACGTTTGTTCGCAAAATTGTATTCTCAGCGTCTCCTCTCTGTGCGGATCTTCGTATACTGTCTCTGTCTTATGGTTTTCGTATTGTGGTTCGTCGGGAATCGACGGGGGGTGGTGGGCGAAGGGCGGGTCGGAGGGGCAACGGGAGGAGGGGGGTCGACGTATCGGTCGTCGGTTCAAAACCGAAAACTACGCGGACGAAGTCGCGAGTAGTATAGTAAGGCCGGTTCTAACTCACTTACCACGGTGACCTGCCTTGAGGCGGTCGGTAAGGTAGATTTCTCTTTGACCAACGGTGGGTTTGTGCCTGATCCCTCTTGTACCGACGGCTGAGCTCTCTTTTACCGACAGTGCAGGTTATTTAGGTTATCGATAGTGCCGGTTATTCAGGTTATTTAGGGGTCTCGAAGATTGATCGTAAGGATATTAAGGTGGGTTTGAGGTTCTGTTTTACCGATTGAACGTTCGTACGATGATCATAGACAGCAGCCTCAGATAGCGTTATCTGCCAATCCGGTAGATGGCGTTGTCTGCTAATCGATTTACCCGCTGCTCGATCCCGCTCAATTGAGTGTTCTACCTTACCGACGGCAGTCTCAGATGGCGTTATCTGCCAATCCAGTAGATGGCGTTGTCAATCGATTTACCCACTGCTCGATCCCGCTCAATTGAGTGTTCTACCTTACCGACGGCAGCCTCAGATAGCGTTATCTGCCAATCCGGTAGATGGCGTTGTCGATCTATTTACCCGCTGCTCGATCCCGCTAAATTGAGTGTTCTACCTTACCGACGGCAGTCTCAGATGGCGTTATCTGCCAATCCAGTAGATGGCGTTGTCAATCGATTTACCCACTGCTCGATCCCGCTGAATTGAGTGTTCTACTTTACCGACGGCAGTCTCAGATGGTGTTATCTGCCAATCCGGTACATGGCGTTGTCAATCGATTTACCCGCTGCTCGATCCCGCTCAATACTCAGGTTTTGCCCCCCCCCCGGAAGAACGGCATTTTCCTCCTCCTACGAATAACCTAAATAACCTAAATAACACACATTTTTTTTGAAAAACCATCGAAATTTTAATTTTCATTTTTTAACAACCATAGAAATTTTATTTTTCATTTTTTGAGAACCATCGAAATTTTTTTAACAACCATCGAAATTTCATTCTTTGAGAACCATCGAAATTTACGCATTTTCTGAAAAACCATCGAAATTTTTCAACCATCGAAATTTTTCAACCATCGAAATTTGAGAACCATCGAAATTTAACCATCGAAATTTACGCATAAAAAACCATCGAAATTTTTTTAACAACCATTGAAATTTTTTTTGAGAACAATCGAAATTTACGCATTTTATACGACGAACGATGAACGTTCGAACGTTCGAACGTTGAATGAAAAAATCTTAACGTATTCTTGTGGTATCTTATGTGTTACTTTTAACACGGAAAGATCTTTTAGAGGACGAGAGTTAAACGAGCATGAGGGGCGCGTGGGGAGAGAGAGAGAGCGCAAAGGCAAGCGTGTTGATGAGCGGGCAAGCTGGAGCGTGAACAAAGGAGAGAGAACGCAACGATGAGCGAACGTAGAGCACGAGCTAGCAGACTGAAGTGCATGGGTTGTAAGAGAGCGAAGGCTGGAAAAACATGCATTTTACGACAACGATGAGCATAAGATAAATTTTAATATGATTTTTTGAAAAAACATCGAAATTTTTCATAAAAGAAATATTTTTTTGAGAACCATCGAAATTTCTTCGTTGAACGACGAACGATGAACGTTCGAACGTTGAACGATGAACGTTGAACGAAAAAATTCCAAAAATCTCTGAGTGTACAACGAATTCTCACGGTATCTACTTTTAACACGAAAAGATCTTTTTCACCCAAATGATTGTTTTTCAAAACGAAATTGAGGTGGTCCGTTGACCAGAAAAAAACTTCTCATGATAAATTTGTTGATATGTCGGTGGCGCGTCCTGTGGTCCTATACCATTGTTCGCAAACATGACAACGATGACCGAACAAAGCTGTGCATGGAGCTTGCCGTTGCCTGCTCTATCAGCGTGGAAGATGAAATTTGATGCGGGTTCTCATTCAACTACAACAGCAGGCTGCAGCAACGATGATTCTCAACTTATCCACTCCCCGAGTGATTCAATCATCATGAATAAAAAAATTTATTAAATCGTATAATTAAAGTTTTTCCTCCATCATCGCCAAAAAAAATCTTTTTACCATGCGCAAAGCATGAAAATGTTGGAAAAAGTGATAAAATTATTTTTACCATCATGAAAATGTTGCATATATATTTTGTAATCTTATAATTCAATTTTTGTCTGTATACATATGAGAAATCTCCTCAGCATCAATTGATTAAACACCAAACGAATTTCGATAGTTGAATACATAAGAACGATTTATCAACACGGTTTTCTCTACCCTCTCGAGTGAATGAGCGCCTAGCTACCAATGACGGTGAGAGGACAAGAGTTAAACGAATGCATAAGACAGAGAAAGAGAGCGAGCATGCGGGCGGGAGTGTGAGCGAGAGTTCAACGAAGGTATAAGATAGAGTGAGCGAGAGAAAACTAAATACATGTTACGGATGAAAAGATTTTTTATTGAATATATTTTACATTTCGATTTTCTAAAAGATCAATTTTTCTACACATCCGACCGTTTAATCCTTCTCATATCCCCAGGGCAAGGTGTCGGTACAACCAAGTTGCAAGACTCTCTTGTCATCATTCCAACTCAACGGTAATTTTTGTTGTTCAATTGTTTCAACCTGATGCTTTCGACTACGTATCGAGCATTGCGTTCTCTTAATATTAGCATGATGCAACAAACATTTTTTGTAATCATCAAACGTGATTTTTTTTAGAGCAGACATTTTTATACCCTTTGCACGCTTTTTCACATTTTTCGGCGGCTTATCTATCACAATGTAGGAATACAATTTTGCTCGAAGTCCTACGAATTCGGTCATTATTTTACCATTATTTTCATCCTTCATGAGGCCCAAAACTTTTTTGTTTGCCAACGGCATATCGTACCGGTTTTCCATCGGATAATCGGATGTGTCAAATTTATTTATATCCAACTTCATTTGCTCGTAAACGTTTTGATTGACGATATGGTAAATGAGGCTGTCGGTGTCGATGTAATTCTAATGGGAATCATAACCAATGTTGCTTTTTTCTCATTCATGTCTATTTTCGGGGCTGCCATGAAATCTGTTTAATGTTCTCAGCTGCTCTTCCATACCAACAATGAGCCGAAGATTGTTCCGTATCCGTTCATGTGCTGTTTCAAAGTCAATACGTTGCTGCTTCAGTTGATTATTGAACGTTTGCTCCAACCCTTGGATTATTATATCATAATTATCAATGGAACTTCGCAATGATGTTGTAATTTCATATAAAACATGAATTTCTTGACGTATAGCATTTTGCATTATTCGTGCGGAAATCGCATCGTTTTCATCTTTTGGATCAGCAACATTGCATAGTCTTCGATTATTCACATCATAGTGGCCATCGATGGTAAGTTTAAATCCATCACCAGGAGGTCCACGAATGTTTTTACTATTGGAACTCTTATTCATCAACTGACGACCAAACATATCTATGCTCATATTGATAGTTGACACAAGACTGAGCTTCGACGGTATCAAACTGAGGTTAATAAATAATTTCAGCTTCACGTAATTTTTCGATAATGGGTTTCATTGAAATATCCAGCTGCTTAAGATGCGAGGAGTAGTCGTAAACGATCAATGTCCCGACCTCTCTCGCACAGTAAGCCCCCCACCTCCAAGCTCACTTTATATTTATTGTTAGAGAAATCTATAAGTTTTTGTACGAAGGATGTTAGAATTTCGAGCAATTATTTACCCGTGCTGGGAAGTAAATGTTTTTTGGATTCGCAAAATTTTTAATATTGATGAAAATTAAGTGTGAGCGAATTATCGTAATACTGATGAAAGAAATAAGGATTCTCATATGAATACGGGATATTAATTTAATAGTGAAATTATTAAACGCTCATTCGAATTATGATGAACACTTTTTTTTCACAAGAGGTTTATGAAGAGAGGTTCATGAAAAGACGGCAGTGGGGGGGGGGGGGGCTACTCCACGCGAAGCCATTTGGTAGGCATGATCGGGTTGACTGTTCGACCGCTGATAGGAAAAAACTTCTCCGAGAGGTAATCTGATATGTCTGCGGCGCGTCTCGCTAAAGTAAACATCCGCGGGTGTTCGTTGAATCATTGCACGTCTCTCTGTCTTATCCCCCCCCCCCCCCCCCGAAATAAATTATTGTGATGCTGAAATATCAGCCTCCCAATATTAAGAACACAATTTTACAGAATAGTTTCACGAAAAGGGGGGGGGGGGGTGGCAACGTCATTTGGAACGATCGGGTTGACCGTTCGACCGCTGATAAGAAAAAACTTTTTATGCTGGCGCCGGCGTGTCGCGCAAAAGTAAACATCCGCGGGGTGTTGGTTCATGAGGGGGGGGGGGGGGGGGCAAGCCATTTTTGCGATCGGGTTGACTGCTGATAGGAAAAAACTTCTCCGAGAGGTAATCTGATATGTCTGCGGCGCGTCTCGCTAAAGTAAACATCCGCACGTCTCTCTCTCTCTCTCTCTCTCTCCCTCTGTCTCATTCCTCGTTTGACCCTCCTCTCCCGCGGAACTATAATCATCGATAAATTCCTCGCGGAAGCTCAGTTGCAGTTTAATCATATTGGATCAGTCTCTGTCGAAATGGCTGAGCGTAAAAAGCATCTTGCAGATCAAGCGATTGTGACATGTGAAAAACTGATAGATTTTATGAATCAAGCGCGTGCCAATGATAAATCATGTGAAAGAGAACGGTGTATAAAGGCGGGGGAGGAAAATGTAGAGCTGTTGAGTGATATTTTACGTGAAGATGATTCGCTTACGGTTTATCAAAAAATGCGAATTCAAACGACTATATCAGCGCTCATATCTCTGACAAGAAAATTCCAAAGAAGCGGCGGTGGTGCATCGAATAAAGTGGAATGGCATGATACGGAGACGGCTTTTAAGCGACGTATAAGAACTGGATTGGTGCTCAACCTCGGTTACAAGGATGTCGGCGATTTTCTTGATGACGGAAAAGCCGTAATCATCCCTCAATTGACAAAAACAGTGAAAAAAATTGGAAATCTTAAGGTGAATGTGATTTTCTTGGGAAAATTTCATTTAACGAAAATTGACGGAATCGTGGAAGAGGATAGAAGTTTCAGGACTCCGAGTGAAGCTATTTTTCCCACAACGAATTTCGAGAAATGGTTCAAAGACTTTGTGAAAGAACCTCTGATGCAACAAATTCAAGATCACGAGGGGAAGGGATCAGGATGGAGTCTCAGTGAAATAAGCTATCTCACTATCAACATGAATAAATATGTGCCGCTACGTGGAGGATTGTCAACGTTCGTTTCTTTACCCAAAGATATCCAGAAGAAGCGCGCTGTCGTAAATATCGTCAATAATGATGAATATTGCTTCCTTTGGTCAGTGGTAGCGGCCCTTTCACCTGCAACGAAGAATGGCGATCGGAAAACATCGTATCCGCATTTCAAGGACGTGTTGGTGTATGAGGGTTTGGAATTTCCAATGACCCTCAAAAATGTGCCACGATTTGAAAAGATGAACAATTTATCCATTAATATTTATGGTATTGCTGATCCGGAAAGAAGTAAGAAAAATGAGATCGAACCTATTTATCTAAGTAAGCATTACTTATGATAAATACCGCCAATGAATTTGACAAAGAAGATGACACTGTAATTCATCACTTTGCGTGGATTAAAAATCTTTCACGATTAGTTTCCGCGCAAATATCGAATCATGAAAAAAAAAGTTGGATTTGTGATAGATGCTTGAGTCATTTTCAGACTGAAAGTCGTCTCGAAAATCATAAAATTGATTGTATCAATCATAATAACTGTACAATCGTTCTACCAGAGGAGGGTAAATCGATCATGAAATTCCAAAATTTTAAAAACAAGGTGGCCGTACCATTTGCGATATACGCCGATCTTGAATGTCTTCTGCGGCCTGCAAATACAAGATGCGGGAAAAATAGCGTCAGCTATCAAACTCATGTGCCTTATAGCATAGGGTTTTATCTTCAATGCAATTATTCCGATGCGATCTCGGGTTATAAATCTTTTCGAAGCGATAACTGCATACAATTATTCGTCGAAGAATTGAAAAAAATAGCTGTCGAAGTAGATGCGCGCTTAAAACAAATCGTAGCGATGGAAGAATTGACGCCGGAGATGAATCAGATTTTTTATTCGGCAACGAAATGTCATATTTGCGAAAAATCGTTTACGCCTGAAAATATTAGAGTACGCGATCATTGTCATTTCACGGGGAAATTTCGAGGCGCCGCTCATCAAGATTGTAATTTAAATTATACAAATTCTCACGTCATCCCAGTGATATTTCATAATTTATCGGGCTATGACTCACACTTCTTGATAAGAGCATTAGCAACAACCTTCGAGGGTTCTATACAGTTATTACCGGTAAACAAAGAGCAGTATATATCATTCACAAAGTTCGTCGACGGTACAATTGTCAAATTTCGATTCCTAGACTCGTTCAGATTCATGCCTGCTAGTATTGACAAACTCGCATCTTATCTACCCAATGATGAGAAACATGTAACGAGAAAGTATTGCACTAGCGCAACGGAGCTAAATTTATTGACAAGAAAAGGTGTTTTCCCTTACGATTATCTCGATAGATGGGAAAAGCTTGATGACACAGAGTTACCGACGAAGAAAGAGTTTTTTTCGCGATTAAACGACGAGGAAATCAGTGACAATGACTATGCTCATGCGCAGAACGTTTGGGAAACATTTAACATCCAAACTCTGGGCGATTATTCGGACTTGTATCTCAAATCAGACGTGTTACTGTTAACGGATATTTTCGAAAATTTCCGCCGTAATTGTTCAAGCACGTATAACTTAGATCCGTTGCACTACTACACTGCTCCGGGACTCGCGTTCGATGCAATGCTAAAATGCACCGGTGTAGAACTTGAATTAATCACCGATGTAGATATGCTACTTTTTTTCGAAAAAGGTATTCGAGGCGGTGTTGCACAATGTGCCAATAGATATGCGAAGGCTAACAATCGATTCATGCCCGATTACGATCCCAACGTAGATGAATCGTACATTATGTATTACGATGTAAACAATTTATACGGCGCGGCTATGAGTCAACCTTTGCCTCGCGGTTCGTTCGAGTGGTTGGAGGATCCGGCGGAATTGGATATACCGAATATCCCCGATGATTCTCCGACGGGTTATATATTTGAAGTGGATTTGGAGTACCCGAAAAACCTTCATAAAACACATAAAGATCTGCCTCTGTGCCCCGAGCACTTTGTCCCGCCCATTTCGGGGTGTAAAATACCGAAACTTATGACGACTTTGCTGTCCAAACAGAAATACGTGATTCATTATCGTAATTTGAAGCAATATTTGAGTCTCGGTTTAATTCTCACAAAAATTCATCGAACATTAAAATTCAATCAAACACCATGGATAAAACAATACATCGAATTAAATACAGAATTACGAAAAAAAGCAGTCGATGAATTTTCAAAAATTTTTTTCAAATTAATGAACAATTCAGTTTTCGGAAAAACAATGGAAAATCCGCGCAAACATAAAGATGTAAAACTCGTGACCAAGTGGGATAGACGGTTCGGGGCAAGAGCGCTTATTGCCCGACCAACGTTTCACAGCTGTACCGTTTTCGACGAAGATATGGTGATTATCGAATTAAATAGACCGTCGGTTAAGTTTATGAAGCCAATTTACACCGGATTTACGATTCTCGATGTATCAAAAATATACATCTACGATTTCCATTATAATTACATGAAAAATGTATTCCGAGACAACGCGAAATTATTATACACCGACACCGACAGTCTCATTTACCATATATCCAATCAAAACGTTTACGAGCAAATGAAGTTGGATATACATAAATTTGATACATCCGATTATCCGATGGAGAACCGGTACGATATGCCGTTGGCAAACAAAAAAGTTTTGGGCCTCATGAAGGATGAAAATAATGGTAAAATGATGACCGAATTCGTGGGTCTTCGAGCAAAATTGTATTCTTACATCGTGATAGATAAGGCTCCGAAAAATGTGAAAAAGCGTGCAAAGGGTATAAAAATGTGTGCGCTGAAAAAAATCACGTTTGATGAATTCAAAAAATGTTTACTGCATCATGCTAATATAACGAGAACACAATGCTTGATACGTAGTCGAAAACATAAGGTCGAAACAATTCAACAGCAAAAATTATCGTTGAGTTGGAATGACGATAAGAGAGTCTTGCAACTTGGTTGTACCGACACCTTGCCCTGGGGGTATGAGAAGGATTAAACAGTAGTATGTGTAGAAAAAAATCATACTGTAAAATAATTTTAATAAAAAAAATCTTTTATCTGTAACATGTGTGCATAAAAATGACTTTTTTTATTTCATCGACATTTTCAATTGATAGTTTCGCAGGAGCGTTGCAGGTTGAGCTGCTTTCGAACGAGCGAGAGACGTGTGATGATAAAAACCCTCCCACATCCCCGATATTTCACGGCGCCGAGCGTTACAGGTTGACCTGCTTTCGAGAGAGAGAGAGAAATGTGTGAATGGATACTCTGTGGGTGTAAGTGAGCTCTGAACCAAGGGCTTAGGTCGAGGAGGAGCGTGCTGACGCGTGATCGGGTGGCGAAGAGCGAGAGCGTGGGAGAGAGAGCGAGCGGGAAAGACGCCGATGTTTACTTTAGCGTGACACGCTGCGGGCGACCGCTGTAGATTACAATAGCCGAAGGTCTGAGTCTCCTGACCTGGGCCATCATAAAAAAACCATTATCCTTTGCGTGGAGTAGTCCTTTTCTCTTTGGTAGGGTAAAAAAAAAAATGTGTCGAAAGCATCAGGTTGAAACAATTGAACAACAAAAATTAGCGTTGAGTTGGAATGATGACAAGAGAGTCTTGCAACTTGGTTGTACCGACACCTTGCCCTGGGGATATGAGAAGGATTAAACGGTCGGATGTGTAGAAAAATTGATCTTCTAGAAAATCGAAATGTAAAATATATTCAATAAAAAATCTTTTCATCCGTAACATGTATTTAGTTTTCTCTCGCTCACTCTATCTTATACCTTCGTTGAACTCTCGCTCACACTCCCGCCCGCATGCTCGCTCTCTTTCTCTGTCTTATGCATTCGTTTAACTCTTGTCCTCTCACCGTCATTGGTAGCTAGGCGCTCATTCACTCGAGAGGGTAGAGAAAACCGTGTTGATAAATCGTTCTTATGTATTCAACTATCGAAATTCGTTTGGTGTTTAATCAATTGATGCTGAGGAGATTTCTCATATGTATACAGACAAAAATTGAATCATAAGATTACAAAATATATATGCAACATTTTCATGATGGTAAAAATAATTTTATCACTTTTTCCAACATTTTCATGCTTTGCGCATGGTAAAAAGATTTTTTTTGGCGATGATGGAGGAAAAACTTTAATTATACGATTTAATAAATTTTTTTATTCATGATGATTGAATCACTCGGGGAGTGGATAAGTTGAGAATCATCGTTGCTGCAGCCTGCTGTTGTAGTTGAATGAGAACCCGCATCAAATTTCATCTTCCACGCTGATAGAGCAGGCAACGGCAAGCTCCATGCACAGCTTTGTTCGGTCATCGTTGTCATGTTTGCGAACAATGGTATATGACCACAGGACGCGCCACCGACATATCAACAAATTTATCATGAGAAGTTTTTTTCTGGTCAACGAACCACCTCAATTTCGTTTTGAAAAACAATCATTTGGGTGAAAAAGATCTTTTCGTGTTAAAAGTAGATACCGTGAGAATTCGTTGTACACTCAGAGATTTTTGGAATTTTTTCGTTCAACGTTCATCGTTCAACGTTCGAACGTTCATCGTTCGTCGTTCAACGAAGAAATTTCGATGGTTCTCAAAAAAATATTTCTTTTATGAAAAATTTCGATGTTTTTTCAAAAAATCATATTAAAATTTATCTTATGCTCATCGTTGTCGTAAAATGCATGTTTTTCCAGCCTTCGCTCTCTTACAACCCATGCACTTCAGTCTGCTAGCTCGTGCTCTCCGTTCGCTCATCGTTGCGTTCTCTCTCCTTTGTTCACGCTCCAGCTTGCCCGCTCATCAACACGCTTGCCTTTGCGCTCTCTCTCTCTCCCCACGCGCCCCTCATGCTCGTTTAACTCTCGTCCTCTAAAAGATCTTTCCGTGTTAAAAGTAACACATAAGATACCACAAGAATACGTTAAGATTTTTTCATTCACCGTTCGAACGTTCGAACGTTCATCGTTCGTCGTATAAAATGCGTAAATTTCGATTGTTCTCAAAAAAAATTTCGATGGTTGTTAAAAAAATTTCGATGGTTTTTCATGCGTAAATTTCGATGGTTAAATTTCGATGGTTCTCAAATTTCGATGGTTGAAAAATTTCGATGGTTGAAAAATTTCGATGGTTTTTCAGAAAATGCGTAAATTTCGATGGTTCTCAAAGAATGAAATTTCGATGGTTGTTAAAAAAATTTCGATGGTTCTCAAAAAATGAAAAATAAAATTTCTATGGTTGTTAAAAAATGAAAATTAAAATTTTGATGGTTTTTCAAAAAAAATGTGTGTTACTTAGGTTATTTAGGTTATTCGTAGGAGGAGGAAAATGCCGTTCTTCCGGGGGGGGGGGGGCAAAACCTGAGTATTGAGCGGGATCGAGCAGCGGGTAAATCGATTGACAACGCCATGTACCGGATTGGCAGATAACGCCATCTGAGACTGCCGTCGGTAAAGTAGAACACTCAATTGAGCGGGATCGAGCAGTGGGTAAATCGATTGACAACGCCATCTACTGGATTGGCAGATAACGCCATCTGAGACTGCCGTCAGTAAGGTAGAACACTCAATTGAGCGGGATCGAGCAGCGGGTAAATAGATCGACAACGCCATCTATCGGATTGGCAGATAACGCTATCTGAGGCTGCCGTCGGTAAGGTAGAACACTCAATTGAGCGGGATCGAGCAGTGGGTAAATCGATTGACAACGCCATCTACTGGATTGGCAGATAACGCCATCTGAGACTGCCGTCGGTAAGGTAGAACACTCAATTGAGCGGGATCGAGCAGCGGGTAAATCGATTAGCAGACAACGCCATCTACCGGATTGGCAGATAACGCTATCTGAGGCTGCTGTCTATGATCATCGTACGAACGTTCAATCGGTAAAACAGAACCTCAAACCCACCTTAATATCCTTACGATCAATCTTCGAGACCCCTAAATAACCTAAATAACCGGCACTATCGATAACCTAAATAACCTGCGCTGTCGGTAAAAGAGAGCTCAGCCGTCGGTACAAGAGGGATCAGACACAAACCCACCGTTGGTCAAAGAGAAATCTACCTTACCGACCGCATCAAGGCAGGTCACCGTGGTAAGTGAGTTAGAACCGGCCTTACTATACTACTGTCGCGGGTAAAAGCTAGTTATAAATATAAGTAATCGCATGCGCGGAAGATCACGGACTCGATTATTGGTCAAAGACCAATTCTTGAAAGGCGCGAATATATAAACGCTTCGACAACCTTACAATGATAATAATAAATTTCAACGTAAAAAAATAGGTCAATGTAAAAAGGTAGAGATAAGGACGGAATGTAAAACGGAAACGGAAGGCGGTGTAACCCTATGGGGAAGCAATAAAAAAAAAAATAAATAAATAAATTTTAACTCGCAAACCGGGAAGTCACTTGTGCGGCTCGTACAGGGTCACACGCAAAATCAATTTTATCAGCTACATGCATTACGAGCCATACTCACTACTAACCATGGGCGCAACTAACCATGCATACTATTAACCAAAGGAACCGCTCAACATACATACTGCGTAGCATACGAACTATGCTCTGTACTGCATAGGAACTTTGGGCTCAACTATCTATAGGCACTACTATCCATAGACACCACTAATCATAGGCCCGCTAGTTTCTTTTCATTCTTTTTGAAGTCATTACGTTTGTTCATTTTTCAAAGTTTTTCTATCGATTTAAGATTATCGAACAACTATTTTTGATAATCGAAGAAAACTCAATGAACCTCATCGATAAGATGTCTGACAGTGTTAATTTGAAATTGGTTGGAACTCAGCGGTCGTACAAGAATGTAAATTCATTATCGAACAACTATTCGAATCTAAGAAAACTCAATGAACCTCATTGATAAGATGTCTTACAGGGTTAATTTCAAATCAATTGGAACCCAGCGGTTGTACAAGGATGTAAGATCATTATCGAATAATCTAAGAAAATTCAATAAACCTCATCGATAAGATGTCTGACAGCGTTACTTTCGAATTGATTGGAACTCAGCGGTTGTACAAGAATGTGAATTCATTATCGAATAATCTAAGAAAATTCAATAAACCTCATCGATAAGACGTCTGACAGCGTTAGTTTTGAATTGATTGGAACTCAGTGGTTATACAAGAATGTAAATTTATTATCGAAAAACTATTTCAATCTAGTAAAACTCAATGAACCTCATCGAAGAGATGTCGGACAGCGTTAATTTTAAATTGATTGGAACTCAGCAATTGTACAAAAATGTAAATTCAGTATCGAATAATCGAAGAGAACTCAATTAACCTCATCGATAAGATGTCCCACAGCGTTAATTTGGATTTGATTGGAACTCAGCGGTTGTACAAGAATGTAAATTTATTTTTGAACAACTGTTTTGATCTAAGACAACTCAATGAACCTCATCGATAAGATGTCTGACAGCGTTAATTTAAAATTGATCGAAACTCAGCGGTTGTAAAAGAATATAAATTTATTATCGAACAACTACTTTAACCATCACCTAAAGAGGACTCGATGAAACTCATCGATAAGGATGTCTGACGGTATATACTTAGAAACTATTCGAACTCGGCGGTTATACATAAATCTAAACTCAAGATACCTGTGTTTCACTGGGATTTGGAGGGGAAGCCACAACGGTTGAATTCTGAAAACAGCAAGTAGAAAAAAGTCATGTCAACGAGCATTTTGATTATGGAACAACTATTTTAAGAAACAGTTTTTTTTCGAACGATATACGTTATCTGTTCTTTCAATCTAACAAGGGGAGGACCAAACATGTCAATAACGGATTTTGATGAGTCTTACAAGTGGAAGGCCTCACCTGGGACACGCCAATTCCAATAAAACTAGGATGAATCGATAGTACATTGAAAATTATTAGACACGTGTTCCGGCTGCTTTGTAGGCGGGCCCTAGTTTAATTATTATGAATTTTTCAAAATTACGGTCGCGGCGGCTGATAAACGGCATGCAGTTGCGCGCGACGTCTTTCACCAAGCGCCGATAGCGCAGCGGTAAAGTGCCAGTCTAGCAATCACGCTGTCGCTGGTTCGAATCCTTTTGTAGCCGATTTTTTTTTATATTCACGCAAGAAACGGGAAATAAATTTGGTCTAAGGGTCGCAAAAACAGTAGAACAATTGACTGACGAATATGCGAATGTCATTGTAACGTGCTCGAAATCTAGAAAATTAACGGAAGAGCTTTTTATTAACTCCCGGCTGAAAACGGGAGTTATGTGTTTCGTCGTGTTCCCGCGAAACAGCGATTCCTAATTCACGAATGTTTGCTCAAACGACTAATCTTCTACAAACGAATATTTGCACATCGGTTCCGTTGACCACACAGATGTTTTATGAATCATAATATTTATGATCAGATGTGAATTCGTAAAGATAATAGATGTTGAAAAAACGCGTTTTTTCAAAATTTCCATATCGATGCTGGCCACAGTAGAGCTCCAGCGAGCCCGCTGATTGGCTAGGCAATACTCGCATCGTTCTTCATAGCCTAACTTCATTCCGATGTCGAGTCGTCTGCTTTGACGACAGGGACGGATCTAACGGATCTAAGCGGTGTTTCCGAACAGGGGCGAATCTAACGGATCTAAGCGGTGTTTCCAATAACTTTTTTTTATTGATTGATTTCGTACGAACGATATTTTTTTCATGAGTGCATTTTTTATTTAACGTTCAATAATGTTAGCAGGATTGATCTACTGCTGATTTCATCAATCACGTCGGATTAATAGTTCTGGATACTTGTGCGCGATTAATTTCTGGATTTGGGCGCGAAATTAAGATATTTGTGAATGTGGAGGTTAGGTCGGATGACGTGGTTATGCCCGGTGATTTTGTTTTATTTATGATTATCAACTGATTTCACGTACGAACGAAATTGTTTAATGAGTTCATTCTTTTTTATTCAACGTATGATAATGTTATCAGGATTGTGAAAAACGTGAATATGGATGTTTAGCTAGACGATGTGGTTATGCCCAGTGATATTCTCTACCTCGGTGGAATTTGCAATTTGAATGAAAAAAATTGTTGTCGGACTCAATTTTTTACTTTATCCTCCAACCGACAAAACTTTTAGACAAAGCGATTTGTCAGAATGCACAATATGTATATATGTTTTCATTGTTTTTCCTATATCCTGTCCTTTTCGAAGCAGCATTCATTCAACATTCACTCGTCGAAGCAGCATTCATTCAATGTTCACTCGCTTAAGACATGTTCAAAACTTGTAATGACTGGAAAGGACGAGCGGAATGTGCTGACATCTGGTCAAGGCTACGTCGAGCCGTGCTCAAAAAACTGTACAATGAACAGAAATTTGGTCTAGGCTACATAGAGCCGCGCTTAAAATCTCCATAATGCACTGAGATTTGGTCAAGGCTCTATTAAGCCGCCCTCAAGACTCCACGATGGGCTGACAATTCGTCATGGCTACATGGAGCTGCGCTGAACAATCACATGATGCGCTGACATTTTGCTGAGGCTGTACTCAACTGCGCCCAAGGACAACCAGCATGTGCCGCAGCTAGTCGATACTTTTAAAGTCTTGTCACATCAAATTTCCATACAGTGGTCACGTTTTACGATATTAAATCGATAAACAATAGTACATTATGACACTAGTAGGAAAAATTGTTTTGTGACGTGGACGTCTTGTTCGAGCTAAATGATTCCAATCATTGGCGGACGTGGAGAAAATTATATCGAATTATCTTTAAAAAGTATGAAATAAAATAAATTTAAAAAATTTAAAGAAACTCCCGGCTGGAGTAAAAATCGAACACAAAAAACGTAATCTGATAGAAAGCATGAATGAAATTCATGAATCTAAAAAGTATACAACAAAAAAGGATGAAATAATTCAAGAAGTCATCTTAGTTTATTCATAGTTTGAATTATGATCGTTCGTTTGTATGAGTTCAATTTTTTGAATCGTGGTAATTTCCTCACTGCCCTCAATTCAGTCGGGAGACGTCATTCATTAAACATAAAGATGATATAGGATATAGATGTTTAACAGTGAAAAGAAGACGCCATTAATTGAACATGAAGACGATCTGGATTTAGATTCGACGATACGAAAGAAAACGCCCTCCGACTTATGTTTAATGAATGACGTCTCCCGACTGAATTGAGGGCAGTGAGGAAATTACCACGATTCAAAAAATTGAACTCATACAAACGAACGATCATAATTCAAACTATGAATAAACTAAGATGACTTCTTAAATTATTTCATCCTTTTTTGTTGTATACTTTTTAGATTCATGAATTTTATTCATGCTTTCTATCAGATTACGTTTTTTGTGTTCGATTTTTACTCCAGCCGGGAGTTTCTTTAAATTTTTTAAATTTATTTTATCGAATATCTAGAAAAAGTCCTCAAGCCTTACGTCAGTGAAAACAAATTCTTATTACATCTTGATTCGTGGGGAGGACAGGCAGATTCGCTTATTTACGATGACATCTTCACTAACGAATTAGACGAAGTAATTTGCACGTTGCAAGTTATTCCTCGAAAATGTACTCCTTTATGTCAACCCTGCGACGTTTATTTTTATCGACAAATGAAGAACATTATTAAAAAGCTGCAAAATGCATCGAATTTATTTAAAGAAAAACGAGAAATCAACACTCGCGAGGATGCCATAAAAATTCATTCGATTATCCACCACAAATTGAGTGCTCCAACATCCACTGATATTGGGCAATACGCTTGGTATGCTTCGAAACCATTGCCAGACAAAATTTCCTTTGCCAATGTGAATCAATCCTGCTTTCCGCTAACCCTAACTCGAGAAAAGTGCGATTGCAGTTTATAAAATGCGCTGGTTGTACGAAAACGTTGTGCTTTAAATGTTTCTACGATGACTATCATCCACGAGAATGTGAACAAGAATAAATTACGATTATATAAAAATTAAAACTCCCGGCTGGAGTAAAAATCGAACACAAAAAAAATTAGAACGAAAAAAGTAATTTGATATAAAGCTTGAAAAAAATTCATGAATCTAAAAAGAATACAACAAATTATCAAATTTAAAATGGACAAAACAAATTAGTGAAATTAAAAGAATGAAATAAATAAATAAATTCAAAAAGGATGAAATAATTCAAGAAGTCATCTTAGTTTATTCATAGTTTGAATTATGATCGTTCGTTAGTACGAGTTCAATTTTTTAAATCGTGGTAATTTCCTCACTGCCCTCAATTCAGTCGGGAGACGTTTTATTTCGTATCGTCGAACATCTAAATCCAGATCGTCTTCATGTTCAATTAATGGCGTCTTCTTTGCACTGTCAAACATCTATATTCTATATCATATTTACGTTTAATGAATGACGTCTCCCGGCTGAATTGAGGGCAGTGAGGAAATTACCACGATTCAAAAAATTGAACTCATACAAACGAACGATCATATTTCAAACTATGAATAAACTAAGATGACTTCTTGAATTATTTCATCCTTTTTGAATTTATTTATTTATTTCATTCTTTTAATTTTACTAATGTGTTTTGTCCATTCTAAATTTATTAATTTGTTGTATTCTTTTTAGATTCATGAATTTTATTCATGCTTTCTATCAAATTACTTTTTTTCGTTCTAATTTTTTTTGTGTTCGATTTTTACTCCAGCCGGGAGTTAAAAAAATTTTTTTAATTTATTTTATTTCATACTTTTTGAAGATAATCTATATATATAAAACTGTTCCGTGACTGACTGACTGACTGACTGACAGACAACGCACAGCCTAAACCACTGAAGATAGGAAAATGAAATTTGAAATATAGGTTCCTTGGAGGGTGTAGAGGTCCACTAAGAAAGGATTTTTCGAAAATCAACTCCTAAAGGGGTGGAATGGGGTGTGGGCGTTTGTAACCATTGTTACTGTATCTCTGGAACGGCAATAGATAGAGAGTTGAAATTTGCCATGGAGGTTCGGCTCATACAGTAGATGCTCACTGAAGACGGATTTTTTAAAAATCAACCCCTAAGGGGGCCGAATGGGGTGTGGGCGTTTGTAACCATTGTTACTGTATCTCTGGAAGGCAATAGATAGAGAGTTGAAATTTGCGATGGAGGTTCGGCTCATACAGTAGGTGCTCACTGAAGAAGGATTTTTTAAAAATCAACCCCTAAGGGGGTGGATCGGGGTGTGGGCATTTGTAACCATTGTTACTGTCTCTCGGGAACGGCAATAGATAGAGAGTTAAAATTTTGCATGGAGGTTCGGCTCATACAGTAGGTGCTCACTGCAGACGGATTTTTCAAAAATCAACCCCTAAGGAGGTAGAATAGGGTGTGGGCGTTCGTAACCGTTGTTACTGTATCTCTGGAACGGCAATGGATAGATAGCTTGAATCTTACATGTAAGTTCGGGTTACACAATAGGTGCTTACTAAGAAAGGATTTTTCGAAAATAAAATCCTGAGGGAGTAAAATGGGGTTGTAAACGTTTGTTCGGAAAATTGTATTCTCAGCGTCTCCTCTCTGTGCAGATCTTCGTATACTGTCTCTGTCTTATGGTTTTCGTATTGTGGTTCGACGGGAATCGACGGGGGGTGGGGGGCGAAGGGCGGGTCGGAGGGGCAACGGGAGGAGGGGGGTCGACGTATCGGTCGTCGGTTCAAAACCGAAATCTACGCGGACGAAGTCGCGGGTAAAAGCTAGTTCGATATAATTTTCTCCACGTCCGCCAATGATTGGAATCATTTAGCTCGAACCAGACGTCCACGTCACAAAACAGTTTTCGTACTAGTGTCATAACGTACTATTGTTTATCGATTTAATATTGTAAAACGTGACCACTGTATGGAAATTTGATGTGACAAGACATTGAAAGTGTCGACTAGCTGCGGCACATGCTGGTTGTCCTTGGGCGCAGTTAAGTACAGTCACAGCGAAATGTCAGGGCATCATATGATTGTTCAGCGCGGCTCCATGTAGCCATGACGAATTGTCAGCCCATCGTGGAGTCTTGAGGGCAGCTTAATAGAGACTTAACCAAATCTCAGTGCATTATGGAGATTTCAAGCGTGGCTCGACGTAGCCTCGACCAAATGTCAGCGCATTCCGCTGGTCCTTCGCAGTCATTATAAGTTTTGAATATGTCTTAAGCGAGTAAACGTTGAACGAATGCTGCTTCGACGAGTGAACGTTGAATGAATGCTGCTTTGAAAAGGACCCGACTCATATAGGAAAAACAATGGAAACAAATATACATATTGTGCATTCTGACAAATCGCTTTGTCTAAAGTTTTGTCGGTTGGAGGATAAAGTAAAAAATTGAATCCGACAACAATTTTTTTTCTTCCAATTGCCAATTCCACCGAGGTAAACAATATCACTGGGCATAACCACATCGTCCAGCTGAACATCCATATTCACGTTTTTCACAATCCTGATAACATTATCATACGTTGAATAAAAAAGAATGAACTCATTAAACAATATCGTTCGTACGTGAAATCAGTTGATGACCATAAATAAAACAATATCACCGGGCATAACCACGTCATCCGACCTAACCTCCACATTCACATACATCTCAATTTCACGCCCGAATACAAGTATTCAGAATTATTAATTCGACGTACTTGATAAAATCGTCAGTAGATCAATCCTGCTAACTAACTAATTATTGAACGTTAAATGGAAAATGCACTCTTTAAAAGAACATCGTTCATATGTACGTGAAATCAATCGATACAAAATTTTCATTCTGAATCACGAGAAAAAAAAAAATTTCCGTTGAAATGTTAAAAGTTCTGTTCCGAGGTTAAAACGATCGACCAATAGCGCTGTCTCTCTCGCACTCAGCGATATCGTCCAGAGCCTTAATGCAAAGCACACGGATACGTTCTACTACACTTACACTTCACAGCTGACGATGCCGTGAAGTCTGCAATTCATGCAGTCGAACCCATCAAAATTGCGATTTGAGAAAATCGTTCGAAAACGTTCAAATTTCTACATTTAATATCTCCGCGAGTTCAGATCTGATCATAAATATTATGGAAGCTAAACCCTCTCTGTGACTTCCGACACCGATGTACATCAATTTGTAAAAAGAAAATAAGCCGTTTGGCCGGTAAAGCATTTCCAACAAAACGCCAATTCACGTTGGTCACGACGAAACATATAACTCCCGTTTTCAGCCGGGAGTTAAAAATAATCCAAAACGAATCTGCATGATTTTTATGTCTTATTAATCCAACTATTTTTGAAAAAAAATGAAATTTCCGGAGGATCGTTATGAAACGATTATTTCACATGTTTGCAATGAAGAGAATTACAAAAATAAAAATGAAAAAATTTTCAAATCGGCGACAAAAGGATTCGAACCAGCGACAGCGTGATTGCTAGACTGGCACTTTAACACTGCGCTATCGGCGCTTGGTGAAAGACGTCGCGCGCGACTGCATGCCGTTTATCAGCCGCCGCGACCGTAATTTTGAAAAATTCATAATAATTAAACTAGGGCCCGCCTACAAAGCAGCCGGAACACGTGTCTAATAATTTTTTATGTACTATCGATTCATCCTAGTTTTATTGGAATTTGCGAGTCCCAGGTGAGGCCTTCCCCTTGTTAGATATGTTAAAGGGGGACCCTTCCTGAGTTCTGGGCTCACGGCTTTTGCTTCACTAGGCCTTAGTTTCGGAGAATAATTTTTGAAAATCTCTTTTCGCAACACATGTACTTCCGACTTTCATCACCCAGCCCGAAAGCGAGCGTAACTCAGTGGGCAACGCTCGGGACTGGCACGCGGGCGGCCAGGGTTCAAGTTTCGCCGTTTTAATGATTTTTTTTTTCTAATTTATTTATTTTTTCGAAAATTCTAACGTTTATTTTTATTTCTATCTTGTTTTTTCTATTGTTTTCGACATTTTATTCTATTTTAATGGATTTTTTTTTCCTAAAAATTAAAACGGTCAATAATAATCCATCATGCGTATTTCTGGTACAAAATTTACGCTGACGTTGAAACAATTTATTACAGGAAAAGGAGTTGCACTACAAAATTCTGTCGTATACGTTTCTATTTGTCAATAAATACCGTGAATATTGTACATTAGTCGCTGTCGGACTCCACTTCTTCATGTTCGTCGGAGCAAAATTGTGGATGGTATTTCTCATAAAAGCACGCAAAACACAAATTGGCGGGGCACCACGCACATTTTATAAACGCTACTTTTTTATAGGCACAAGGACTTTTTAAAAGCGATACCGAAAAGCAGAGATGATTCACGTTTAAAAATTCCGTTCGTTCCTCGATCAACTTTGACGCGAACCACGCGTATTTTATCATCGGCAAAAAAGCAGGTGCGCGAACGTTGTCCCAACCATTCCGAATTTCAACGTTCGAACCGACAGCGACTGATGTACAATATTTACTGTGTTGTATGTGTGTCTGTTGGACTATACAGCGCGTCGAACTTTAGTTTAAATGTTGTCGTTCCTGTTGTGTATTATGAACACTTGTAGAATTCACAAATTTGAATTCGCGATCGTTGCCCCCACCTCGTATCGACGACGGAGATCGATGTTGGAGATATCAATCCCAATATTCCGAAATCTACCGAATACTACCGAGAACCGTCCAAAGCGTGTACGACTGGGCATTTGCCGAAATCTCTGATACTCGGATTTTGACCGTCGAGCGGAGCAGACGTGCTCCTGGTCTTTGATTATATCGTCATACTTTGTCTACGGACCGCGTGGTCCCCCGTTACGGCGAAATCGTTATACAAACTCACAGATAAGTTCGCTGAAATATACACGCAGCACACTTCGTTATATCCAACTCGTCTCTATAATATTTCGCAGTTGAATATTGTAAACTATATTTATCTGTATCAAATTGACTCGTATTGACCGTTTATATCGTATAAAGATATATGGATTCAAGATATATGTACTAAATTGACTCGTATTCTCGGTTAATATCGTATGAAGATGTATGAATTAAAGATATATGTATTAAATTGACTCGTATTTACCGTTGTGCTCAAGAGCATTACTCGAAATAAAAAAAAAGCCATACGTGTAATTAAATATTAACATAAAAGCCCCGAAATTTACGGACGATAAGAACCCGATAGAATTTGCAGATGAGTTAGAACAATACTTGAAGTTTAAGAGCGTGCGTGTTGAGCATCACATGCTGGTTATCGAGAGTTTATTAGAAGGTCGAGCAAAGGTATGGTTCGTTATAAATAAAGATGCATTGTTGACATTCGAGGCGTTCAAGCAAGCATTTCTCGCTGAATTCTATTCGACGCCGATAAAGGTCCATTTCAAAAATCAGTGGCTTTCTAAAAAATATAGACAAAAAGATGGATCAATGCAGACATATTTTTTCAATCAAGTTCGAGACGCGAAATATTTTGACCTTCCATTGACGCCTTATGACGTCAATTACTCAATCATACAACAACTTACAAATAGAATTCAAATAGCTCTGGCATCGATAGATTACTCCGATACAAAACGAGTGGCACAGGTTTTAGCTCAGCTTGATACAAGCCAAAACGAATATGAGCATCGAGAATGGAGAAATAGTGCTCCGCCGCCACACAATAATCAGTTCAAACCGAATCGAATAAATAGCATGCGGGCCGATTACAACCATCAGAGGGGATACAATTTCAATCAAATTCCGAGACAAAATTGTCCGTTTAATTCGTACAACCAACCCCAACATGGTTTTGGAAATCCAATGCCGGATACAAGATATCCCCCCCCCCCCCCCCAAGTATGGCACACGTACGTCAGGAGTCTAATGACCCCGGCCATTCTAATCAGGCAGCTATTAGTTCCATAAACTTTAATTTGAACAGGATACGGGGGGATACTACAGCATGCCCGGATTATTATGATTTCGTTCAGGAGTTAAAGAAAAACATTGAGGGTGATCTCACTGAAGCCTATTGTCCGCGAGCGAAGATTACTCCATCGCCACAATTGAACGTGTATATGGCCGACAAACCGATTAAAGCTCTGATAGACACGGGAAGCCAGATTACGTGTATTTCGGAGGCTTTCTATAAAAGTTTAATACCATCGTCGAACTTTAAGGAACTTCCAGTCACCAATATTTATGTAACAACAGCAATTACTAGGAAACAGGCGACGATTCAACGGCAAATTTATATTAAAATTATAATCGGTAACTTCGTTTTGGAACATACTTTCTTGGTAATACCATATCTTACGTCCGACGTTATTTTGGGTTACGATTGGTTGCACAAAAATCGAGCTGTGATCGATTATGATAACCTCTTTATAACGGTGCAGGGAGCACGTTTGAGCCCGGAGCTGGACATGTTTGAAGCCGAGTCGGCAGAGAGGGTCGTGTCTGTGATTGAAAACAAAACGATGTACATTACTGTGATACAAGGGACTTCTCGAATCGATGACGACCTTCGGGTCTCGCGTAAAGACGACAATGATAATGATACAAAGCTTGTAACACCGCGTGAGCAATACGCGGAGAGTAGTAGCGTGAATAAAATGGAATTACAAACAATTTTTGATGAACCGAAAAATAATCATTTGTCTGAGTATCGCAATAACGATACGATAGAAATATGCGCTATCAGCGCTCCTTTGGATATTATTTTGGATAGTGACTATTCTCCACCTGAGGATAGCGTTACAGATGCACGGGTTCTCTCTGTTGATTCGGATTCGGTCGCGCGTAAGCTAACATCACTGGATCCGGTTCAAAGCGATGCTTTCGAGAAGCTCATTAAGAAATACGCGGCATTATTTTTGGATAAGCCGGGTCGGGTTACCATCTATGAACATGAAATAAAAATCATAAAATCTAAGCCGTTTATAAAACGATCATACCCTATACCCTTATGTTATCGGGGGGCGGTGACGGAGGACATTAAATCGATGTTGGACTCTGAGGTTATTGAGCGATCAGTAAGCCCATACTGCAACCCCTTAAGGATAGTAAAAAAGACTGATGGACGAGTCCGTACATGTCTTGATGCTCGATATCTGAACGATGTGTCTGAGGGGGATAACGAATCTCCACCTAGAATCGAAGAATTACTCCAGAAGTACCGAGGAACGACTATTATGTCCGCGCTAGACCTGACGTGCGGTTATTGGCAGATCCCATTGTCCAAAAATTCTAGAAAATATACAGCTTTTTTACATGGGTCGACCTTATATCAGTTTAAAAGAATCCCGTTTGGCTTGAAAACTGCGGGCAGCGGGTTTATTCGAGCATTGAATTTAGCTTTGGGGGATGACTTGGATACGTTTTTGACGTATTATATCGATTACTTACTAATAACCTCGGCGACGTTTCAGGATCACTTGATGCACCTCGAATCCGTATTTACGAAATTATTGGAGCATAATTTCACGCTCAAGTTAAACAAAGCTCAATTATGTCGGGACTCAGTAAAATTTTTAGGATTCATAATAACACCACAGGGTGTAAGTCCTGATCCGGAGGAACTCGCGGTAATAAGGTATTTTGAGCCTCCAAAATCGAAATGGGAGTTCGAAAAATTTTTAGGAGTGTGTATATATTATAAACAATTTAGTATCGGTCACGCACGTTATCTCGATCCATTTAGATCGCTATTAAAAAAGGATTCGGTTTGGAACTGGAATGAATACTTTGACCAAGCCTTTCGTGAACTTAAAGAAAATTTCTTGAGAGTCGTACAGCTTTCACATTATTTCACGGATCGAGTCTTTAAAGTGCTGTGGTGCCCCGCAATTTTTATGAACATTTTATCGAAACAATTATACACGAGACATAATTGTTTCTCAAAGTAGATCAGAGCCAAGTAAAAAAACCGCTTGCGCTAAGTAACGGAAATGCCGTATTTCCGTTACTATAATATTCAGTTTAGTTTAGTTCAAAGTCAAAAGAACAACGCTGACAAAGCTGTCAGCGTAAAAGTCGACTCTTGGGTGAGAGTCGTAATGGGTGGCACTGCGACCACCCGACGACAGTCTTGAAACAGACCCCGAACCGCGGAATCACGTCGAAGCGCGAACGTCTAGGGTTATCCGGTTCCCGCGGTCCGGTCAAAGTTAAAATCGAAGTTAACGTTGAAATTAAGTTTAAAACATTGTAATCCATATTGTATTCCACCAGTTTTTTAACGCATTGAATAAATTAATCATTGACTGATTTACGTGAATTCCAATTCTTCGTGGCGGGAACTCACGAATAAATAATTAAATAATTGCCTAAGCCGTTAAACACCCGCTCCTTATCGGTCACTCGGTGCTCCGGCACAACAATTTGGTGGCAGCGGTGGGATCCTGCCAAGTAAACTCAGTTTCAACCGATTAAAATCAGTGCTGTGGAAAAACTGTGCTTCGAAACGAAACACACTGTGCCACGTTACAAATAGTGACAGTGATAGTTCGATTTCGAATTGGATTACTACGGGACCTCAACGGAGTAAAGCGAGCACAGAACTTCACGTCGCAGAAGCCCGGAATTCGCCGACTCAGCACCGGCCGAGGGCGAATCCGACACCACACGACGAGGAAGAGCTGCTCCACGGACGACCAGGACCGAAGGATGGCAACAGAGATCTACTTCCTGTAAGTGGCGGTTTAATTCATTACAATTACATAAACAGTCAAAGCCTAGTCCCGCGTCAGTCCGAACGAAGTCAATACCGGTCCGTAAAAGCAATTTAGAACGAAAGGGGTAGAGTCAAACGAATAGAAAAAATGGCAGACAACGATTCGCAAATTTCTGACCCCGACCATCAACGGGAGGGGCTCCAAGACCCTCCAGAGGGAGGGCAAACGGTCGCCGAACTAGCAGCGGCGCTAGCCGTGATATCCGCAACGATTAACCGAGCGCTGGGCTCCTTACCGCCCTCCGGGACACCTCCACCTGCGGACGAGACTCGTATAACCCCGAGAAACCCCGACGGTCACGAAGGAGTAAACATACGACGGGGTACCTCGTTTGCCGAGTACACAAATAACGGTTCGGAACACGAGTTCGAGAACCCCAGAGATATTTTCTCGCGACCTGTCTCGGGACAGATGATAGAGGATGACATAGCAGCCATGGTCGATGACCGCTTCCGTGCTCCCTTCAGGAGAAACGTGATACAGAGTTCCATCGCCTCCACCTCCTCTTCCCACGACGCAGATTCTGACGCCACCAGATGACAGCCGTCTAGACGAGCGCGATGCCATCACGGCCCTGCAACGCGATCTCGACCGACGCCGCGCCAGATTAACGCGGGTCGGCCCATCGTATCGAGGAAGCACCGCGGCTACCCTTCGCGAAGTCAACGGTACCCTCAAAGAATTAATTAGGGCGTTACAGGAACAGCTGAGGGAACAGGGAGAAGCGATACAGCGGCTCCAAGCCGGGACAAATCCCCAACGGGGCCCAGGAAACTCCGCGGAACGACGACCAGGGATGATGCCCCTGTGGCACGCTCTAAAGTATATAGACGCGTTTCACGGAGGTAGCGCAGACGAACTGCAATACTTCCTCCGGTCGTGCGAGACCGCGTGCCGACGGGTGGATTATGAGGAGCACAGCGGACTGCTCGAGATGGTCCTCGGAAATCGGATCAAGGGAAGAGCGGCTATGGATCTGATGCATAAAAATATATTTACCTTCGTGGAACTCCGTACGGAACTAGAGGGCTTATACGGTCAGCGAAAATCGCTGTCGGCCCTGCAATTGGAGTTAAACACAGCGCGTCAAGGACAAGGAGAAAGCGTCGCAGCATACGCGACGCGAGTAGAGACGATCACGTCTCAAATGGTCAATAGGCTGACCGAAAACGAGTCTCAGAGAGACGCGCAAGCAATCGAAGGATCGACGCGGAAATGCGCACAAGCTACGTTCGAAAATGGTGTCACAGGGCAAGTACAAGTGCTCGTGAGGGCGCGACATTGCGCGACCCTCCACGAATCCGCAGTAGCAGCCATAGAAATAGCGGAGGCTATTAATCAAAAGGGTAGCGGATCGTCGAAGGACGAATCTCGACGGAAATCGGCATCGACGCAGCCCAAAGCCGACGAGGAAAAAACCTGCTACACCTGCGGCGAGCCGGGGCATCTGAGTCGAGACTGTCCGCAGAAACCAAAGCGTACGACCCTACCACAGGCAGTCAAGGCCGTGAACCAGATTGAACTCTTCTGCAGGTATTGCAAAAGTAAAGGACATTGTTACGTCCGGCGAATATTCTCAGATAAATAATTCCGAGAAACGCCGAACGTTCTTAAAATAAATACCAAATCTATGGAAAGGCCTCACAAGTGCATGCACGTGCACCAGTAGGTGATTTACACAATTCAGATGTTGCATGTAGCCCTTTGAATTAAGTAAAAATATAAAAATTTCCCACGCAGCTTTATCTATGCGTGGGCGCGTTTTCCTATTTTTGGGAAACAGGGACTATGGGTGCATTGGAACCGAAATAAAGATGAGAAACCCTTTACGCGGTACTATCTCGCGCATAGACTCCGTTTCTTGGAAACGGAGGTAGCCGGGAAAGCCGTGCGGTTGCACCCATAAACTTGTCACTCCTTCAGTGGCAAGACCCTAAAAATATTACCGCGCACGTGCATCACTGGGCCAACGCTTGGGAGGTTTTCTTCTAACCCTTGCCGTACCTACATTTAGGCGGGTCAACGGCAATGCAGGAGACATAATAAATTTCGATCTTAATAGGAATAGCGTCATCCCCACTTTCAAAAAGTAGTATATAAACCCATGGTATTAACACCAAATTGTCTGAGTTTTAACATGTAACTCGTCCACGTCGGTTGTCGTAACCGACTTTGGTCTCAGTTGTAACATCATTCGCGTTCACGTCGCTCGTCACCGGGACGAGGAAGTATACAGTGCCGTTACGTTCGTTCGTACGGGATACTTCGTGTTTTTACGTCTGCCGTCATCTATACGGTTAAGACTTAGTTTTTGAAACCAACCGACTTCATAAAGTCAGGTATCGTTTCGCGGTGCGAAGAGGTGTTGACCCTCGGCCGTTAAGAATTATAAATGGCGGAGGTACGGCCACCTTAAGTGTGCTTAAGCCCATTGATTACCGCTAAGAAATAAATATAAAATTGAAACAGATAATTAAAGACGTGTGACAGTACTGAGTGCCAAATTCTAAATAAATAATTCTGAATAATTAAATGAAATTTGAAAAGGATCAAAGGAATCCGTGAAAATAAATAAAGGATTAATAAAATTTGGAAAGGATCAAAGGAATCCATGAAAATAAATAAAGATTGAATAAAATTTGGAAAGGATCAAAAGAATCCATGAAAATAAATGAAGATTGAATAAAATTTGGAAAGGATCAAAAGAATCCGTGGAAATAAATAAAGATTGAATAAAATTTGGAAAGGATCAAAAGAATCCGTGAAAATAAATAAAGATTGAATAAAATTTGGAAAGGATCAAGAGAATCCGTGAAAATAAATAAAGTTGAATTAATTTGAAAAGGGACCAAAAGAGTCCAGAGATAGCCAACAGTCAATTAAAGTCTTGGCCATTTAACTTGAAAACTAAAAGATTAGGGCTTTAGCCTCATTAAGCTAAATGCTCAAACGTCTTTAACTGATCTTGTTTCAATCGCGTAAAACATTGTAACCGGAGAGACTCTTTTAATAGACTAGATCATTTACAGTGCGGACAGTGTGAAGTTGTGGTGAGCTTAGAGAGTGAAAACATCTGTTGTAACGCCGGAAAACTTGTAAAACCATTAAAAGACCAATATAGACTGTGTTACTGTGTAATAAACTGTTGTGGCCCTTTCTTCAAACCACCCGACCTTTCGGCAGTGTGTCACTGGAGTGACCTTACGACGCAGCAGGGGCAACCGGCGCCAGCGCTACGACCCAGCACTCCTCAAGGAACTCAAGACATTGCAAGGTAAGACCGTGTGTTCATATTTCGGTTATGATAAAAGGTTTGGTCTCCGTCCCCGTGCATAGGGTGTATGCCCTGGCATAAAAGTGAGACCACCAGCTGTGTTGACATCCGGATAAATACTTCGTTGTATTTATTACTAGGACGTAACAACATGCCTACCAAGAGTGCAGAAAGCGCCGACGAAACGAGCGCAAAACCAGCGGCAGTGAAGATGAGAAGTCGCAATCCGACGAAGGAACGTCCAACGACGGGCAAAGGGGCGGACACAAGCGCCCATCGAACACTGATACGGGGGTAGACGAGAGGCAAACGATAGGGACCCTGAGCCTTCATACGTTGACAGTCAGGTCCGAGTCAACTCCGTTGCAAACGTTTCCGGTCACCCTCCCCGCGAGCAGTGCGGCAAACGATTTCGTCATCGAGTCACCGTGCGCCGCAGACGGTGTATTGACACTGAAGGCTGACACCGGAGCGCAATGCTGCGTTATGCGAGAGAGCTGCCTGCTGCCGGGTACCGTAGTCGACGAATGCAACGTCGAACTCGAGGGAATATCAGGTCAAAAATTCAGGCCCAAGGGCGTAACACTACTGGCTCTTGGGGTGCCGGCCGTCATAATAAAGCACCCATTTTACGTAGTGACAAAAACGGTGTCGCTACCCGTCCAGGGTATCCTCGGGATGGACTTTATACGAAAACATAAAGTCGACATTTTCGGAGGAGACACAATAAAAATTTATGGACACGTAATGCCCCTGTTGAACGGTGCATTCGGAGTATTACAAGAAGCGCGCAGTGAAAGGATAGTGCGCACTAAAACGGCAAGCAAATTCATAAGCCTTGTCGAAAAACGCACGATAACTCTAGATTTAGTGATGGAGTCGTGCATTACGCCCCCGGGGGGTAAAACAAGCCTGATAAGCCTCGCAAACGCGAGCAAAGACGTTCGCGTGGTGCAACAACCCAACGTGGAACCAGAGCCGGCGAACGATAACACGGCCAAGGCGCCAGGAAGACGCTCAGTGTACTCGAACACAGAGACAGGAAAACAAAACGCAGAAGCCGACGCTTTAAGCTGCATACACGCAGCAATAGGAGCTCAGGCACGAGAAAGAGCGAGAAGCGCTCCACCGAAGAGGGACAACGCTAATCAGCAGGATACAGTACCTCTCGTCACTGACCCACCACACCCCGTCCAAGAAGACAACGGGAAGAGTGGGGCCAGTACGAACGACCGCGTAGAGAGACGCAACAAGAAGGACAGCGCGAGGCCCACGAAGTGCGACGGAGCAACAGTCAGGGCAGCTAGCGCATCGCCCACCAAGAGAGGGGAGCGACAAGGACAACGGAGACGGCGAGACGCCCACAGCGCGCAAGAGCGACAGAGACGGCGAGACGCCCACGCCTCGCAGGAGCGAGAAGGGGAACGAAAACCACACGTCGCGCGAAGGCAACGGAGACGGCGAGACGCCCACATCGCGCAAGAGCGACAGAGACGGCGAGACGCCCACGCCTCACGGGAGCGACAAGGAGAACGACAACCATACGTCGTGCAAAGGCAACGGAGACGGCGAGACGCCCACATCGCGCAAGAGCGACAGAGACGGCGAGACGCTTACGCCTCGCAGGAGCGACAAAGAGAACGACAACGGCACGTCGCGCAAAGGCGACGGAGGAGGCGAAACGCCCACGCCGCGCAAGAGCGACGAGAAGGACGACATCTTTACGCTACTCAAGAAGAACGAGGGGGGTTACACCCACATCTTGTACAAGAGCGAAAGAGACAGCACGGTCCATATGTTGCATGCGAGCGACGGAGACATCGGCAAAGGAACCATGAAGGATTCGGGCAGCAACAATGCCCACCCTCTCCCCGACGGTAGAATCGCGCAGGGGCCTCTAGACCCCCTCTCACGGTTCGACAAGGGTTAGAGGGACACCGTGGGGAGGGGGAAGTACACCCCTATACGCGCGGAACGTCTGAGGGGGCAAAAATAAAAAAATAAAAAATAAAAATAATATTCCTTATGGACCCATCTTAGCCGTCAAGTGAAGGAAAAACAGTAAAAATCGTAACGGTCAATCGACGATACATGAAAGATTAATTAGGGACAGGTATATTGGCTTTGACTGGTAATTGTATTGTAACCGCCCGAGGTTTCAGCGTTCGGACGGGAAGGAAGGTCACCCAGATGGTCTCCGACGACTATCTTTCCCCCGGAAACCTCACCCTCTCCGACATCGGGAAGTCATCGACCAACGCGGACCCAGTGCCCCCTGTGCCCCTAAAAAATTAAGAGACAATTTAAGAAAAAAAAAAATCGAAATTACCATGCCCTTCGCTCTCGGTTAGGGAACAATTGTCGTGATAACATTAGCCTGCGCCGTAGCCTGCTTACTATGTTATAGACGTCAGCAGAATTCCTCGACGTCCCGAGCTACTACCGTATCAGTGAGTCTCGGGGTCACCGGACTACAACAGAAGCAGACGGCAACAAGAGAAGAACGGGAAGAGTGACCTCCCGCCAGACAGCTGGCTCGATGTTAATCCCGTCACCCGACAATATTATTGCCCACCAATAACCGTTGCGAGGACATAGAAATAGAATAGACCCGTAAAAGTAAAGTAAAAAGCGGAGTAAAAATTAATTTTCGCTAAAAATAAATTTTTACTTTTCAGGGGGGAGGGGTGTGGTGCCCCGCAATTTTTATGAACATTTTATCGAAACAATTATACACGAGACATAATTGTTTCTCAAAGTAGATCAGAGCCAAGTAAAAAAACCGCTTGCGCTAAGTAACGGAAATGCCGTATTTCCGTTACTATAATATTCAGTTTAGTTTAGTTCAAAGTCAAAAGAACAACGCTGACAAAGCTGTCAGCGTAAAAGTAGACTCTCGGGTGAGAGTCGTAATGGGTGGCACTGCGACCACCCGAGGACAGTCTTGAAACAGACCCCGAACCGCGGAATCACGTCGAAGCACGAACGTCTAGGGTTATCCGGTTCCCGTGGTCCGGTCAAAGTTAAAATCAAAGTTAAAGTTGAAATTAAGTTTAAAACATTGTAATCCATATTGTATTCCACCAGTTTTTTAACGCATTGAATAAATTAATCATTGACTGATTTACGTGAATTCCAATTCTTCGTGGCGGGAACTCACGAATAAATAATTAAATAATTGTCTAAGCCGTTAAACACCTGCTCCTTATCGGTCACTCGGTGCTCCGGCACAACAGTGCAAACAGACGCGTCCGATAAAGGGATTAGTGGGGTGCTACAACAGCTCGACGATGACGGAAATCTTCGTTTGATATCTGCCGTAAGCCGTTGTCTCATTCCCGCTGAGCGGAATTATACAACGACAGAAAAGGAATTGTTAGCGATAGTGTATTCACTTGCCAAATTCAGGATTTATTTGTTAGGCAAACCGTTTGAGGTTATTACCGATCACCAGAGCTTGGTATTTTTGGATAGGACACCTTTTCATACAGCCAGACTATCGAGATGGAGTTTATTATCGCAAGAATATTGCTTCAAAACTATCCATATAAGTGGCCGCGAAAACTATATCGCGGATTTTCTCAGTCGCCATCCGAATTCAATCTTTGACCGTCACGAGTCAGACAGAATTATGATTTCAATTATATTGACGCATAATACCACAGTGCATGGTGATCGCGTGGTCAATTCATTATCGATGGTTTGTCTGCTTGAGTTAGATCCGACGTTGAGAGATAAGCTTGAAATGCTCGGCTAAGAGCAGCACTGGGATGAAAAACTCACACGATTGGTTTTGAGCTCCAATGTGAACCAAACATTTAAGGAATATAAAGGTATCTGGTTTCACCGTAATTCAGACTCTGGCAACTGGTGTATTGTCGTTCCGGAATCACTTACAAATTTAATCGTAGTTAAAGAGCATAACCGACTCGCGCATTCGGGGGTATATAAGACGATGTGTCATTTAAAACGGTTCTTTTGGTGGCGCGGAATAGCTAAAAGTGTTAAGAGGGAGGTGCTGCACTGTGATTTATGTCAACGGGTAAAACACCTCAATCGGGCTATTGAAGGCGAATATGGTTCCGTGCAGGCCGATACCCCAAATGACCTGGTAACCATCGATTTTTACGGTCCTTTGCCGCGCTCTATTTTGGGTTCTCAGTATATTTTTGTTATGATCGATGCATTTTCTAAACTTGTGCGCCTATATCCGATAAAAAGAGCGACAACCCGCATTGTTGTGAGTAAAATATGCAACGACTATATTCCTTGCATTGGAAAACCCCGACGCATACTGTCGGATAACGGAACCCAGTTCACCTCACATGCGTAGAAAAGGGCGATGGAACAGGCAGATATCATAGTCATTCATTCGTCAATCAGGCACCCTCAATCGAACCCCACGGAAAGAGTGATGCGTGAGCTGGGGCGTCTATTTCGAACGTTTTGCGCGGAGAAACACACTGCATGGGCCAAATATATATCGCGAATAGAAACTCTTTTCAATTACACAACTCATTCTAGCACAGGCTGTATTCCCTATGAACTGCACTATGGTAAAAAGCCCGAAGATAACATTTTTGAGATCGTAAAATTTCCGAACGGTGAGGCAATGCCTCAAGAACGTCGAATAGTACTGGCCAGAGAGCGGTTGCGAGAAAGCTTCGAATGTCGTCGCCAACAACAAAAAAGATCCATTTGAGCTCGGAGTCGGCGATTTAGTTTTATTAAGAGTCCCTCATCTGTCAAGCAGCACCGATAAAGTGACCCATAAGTTTATTCATCTTTACGAGGGTCCATACCAGATACAAAGATGTGTCGGTTCAAACACGTTCGTTTTTACTCACGTCGATAGTCTTGTAGTCAAAGGAACTTATAACCGGACAAGCCTGCGAAAATATTACCAGTCCGTCGATTCGTAGTTGTCAATCGACCGCTGATAGATGGTCGGTTCGCGAGTGGGCCGCCCTGCGACGCAAGAAATATTAGTACTTACCGTTATTCGTTGCCTCTTGACGAGCAAAGTTTCGCTTTTTAAATGCTTCCGTTCACCCTCAATCCTAATTATTACGCTGTAAATATATGTGATGACGAACGGGCAAATGCTCTAATCGACCAAGCCCAAAGGGGCTCGCGGATATTGTACCGACGACGTTCGTGTTGAAATCCATTGTAAATTTAAATAAGCTAGTATTATGGTAGGACAAGACCCTTAGTGGGGTGGCGTCAACGTAGCTGCGCTCCATCTGTCACGAGATAGGATATGATTTTAGAGTTATTTTGTTTTTGTAAGTTGTTGTAAAAATATCAACCCTTTAAAAACAAAATGGGGGATAATGTAGAATTCACAAATTTGAATTCGCGATCGTTGCCCCCACCTCGTATCGACGACGGAGATCGATGTTGGGGATATCAATCCCAATATTCCGAAATCTACCGAATACTACCGAGAACCGTCCGAAGCGTGTACGACTGGGCATTAGCCGAAAACTCTGATACTCGGATTTTGACCGTCGAGCGGAGCAGACGTGCTCCCGGTCTTTGATTATATCGTCATACTTTGTCTACGGACCGCGTGGTCCCCCGTTACGGCGCAATCGTTATACAAACTCACAGATAAGTACGCTGAAATATACATGCAGCACATTTCGTTATATCCAACTCGTCTCTATAATATTTCGCAGTTGAATATTGTAAACTATATTTATCTGTATTGAATTGACTTGTATTGACCGTTTATATTGTATAAAGATATATGGATTCAAGATATATGTACTAAATTGACTCGTGTTCTCCGTTAATATCGTATGAAGAGGTATGAATTAAAGATATATGTATTAAATTGACTCGTATTTACCGTTGTGCTCAAAAGCATTACTTGAAATAAAAAAAAGCCATACGTGTAATATACAATTAATGCTGAATGTAAAATTGAGAACATTGAATATATCCTCATCTCGAATCTACAAGAGAGAGAAACGACTTAATAAACTAAAAATTTTATTACACACTTGAAGTGTTTCTCTCAATGTCAGTGTACGCCTTTGAGGGCGGAATTCGAGTAACCGGCATAATAAACGAGCTTCTATTATCGTTATTATCTCGATGACCACGAGAATAAAAATTATTATATCTCCCGGCTCCGTTGTATGTACCGTGATTCGTTTCCTAAGCCCCCCCCCCTTGAGTTTTGTCGTCGATCACCTATTCCGCGGACATTGAGATGTCTTACAGCCTGTGCCTGTTATCTATTATTGTTGGACTGATAATACGGCTCATTTTCACGGAACTTTTTTCGCTCTCTTTGGATAGTATCGAGATTCGCGAGAATTTGGCTTATTAAAATGCTATCGTTACAGTCTACCGTAACTAAACTTTCCCTCACCCATAGTGGATACAGTTGGATGATGTTATAATTCATTTTCCTGTCATACTCGCATGCCATTTATTCTTGCATTGGACGCGAATTGGGATAGAATAGAATTCTCCTAAAATTTTTATTTTAAATTGCTCGTACGTCATCAATCTCGTTGTGATACGTAACCATTAACTCGCGCTTCCTCTCAGTGCCTGCTTGGATAGTAACATTTTTCGATCTTCGGATACATTCTTTATTTTTAAAAATTTGTCCATCTCTTCTAAAAACTCAACCGCGTTTTTCTCTGGGGTTGAAACTCGTGGGTTGGTCTCGAAGTTCAGAATCCCATTCGGCCAAAAACCATCTTCACGCGGTACACCGAGCTACGCCACTATATCTATATGAGTTGTTCCACGGCTAATCGCATGGTGGGAACCCGACCAGTCTTCGATTCGGATAATAAAAAATTCCCCCAAAGTGCGCCATAAAAACAGCATATGATAATTTTTTCAGATTTTTTCGGTAATTTTTTTTCCAGTTATGAATTTCTGAAAATCCGATCAAAAAAAATTCAAATGCAAATATCTCCTAGACGGAATATTCGAATTCAATTGCACGTGCGTCAAAATTTGCGTTTCGAACTGCTCTTTTAGAAACAAATATTGTTAACAAAATTTATTTATTTTGTAAACATTTTTTTCACGTTTGAAAAATTAAAATTGACTTTTTGACAAAATCCCATTTTGGATTAATTTTTAAATTTTTTCCTAAATTCCATATCCTATTGCGAAAATGTTGAGCCCTTAGTGAGGATGGGCAATTGATATATACTATTTTTCCGTGAATTTTGAAGTTCATCAAAACTGGGAAACGTGCACGTATCTCCGGAACGAAATATTTGCAATTGGATTGTAAGCACGTTACAATGTGCTTTTTGAACTGCATTTTCAGGAAAAAGAAATGTCAAAAAATTCGAATACATTTCAATCATTTTGTCACGTTTTGATTACTAAAATTTGATTTTGTAAATAAAAAACCCCGCTTTAAAAAAAAATCTTAAATTCTTCGTCTCATTGCGCAGATGTTGAGCCTTTGGTGAGAGTCGAAAGATAATATTCACTATCGGGACTTTAAAGGGTGAGCGCGATGTTCTCAGTACACATCTTTGCGACGCGCGTTGTGCGCGCTTGTCTACGAATCATTCGGACGACATCGCGCTCACCCTTGAAAATCCCAACAGTGGATATTATTTAATTCTCCCACCCTACGTGGCGAGGAGGTTTTGCAAATGAGATGCAACCGTCGTAGGAACGTACTAGGAGACGGTTGCAAAAGAGAAATATCGTGGCTCGGGTATATGACGCGGGAGGGAGGGGCGGGGGGGGGGGGGGCGTAAATCGTGAAGAGACAGAAATCGAAGGAACGAAGGGTAAACGAAGAGACGGCGGCGTTGCCTCGAGGGAGAATAACGAATAAACGCGGTTTCGAAGCGCAACACAAGCACCGCGGTTCTTTTGAGGCCTTTGTCGGGTCTCGCGGCGCCTCGCGATTTGCAACTGAAATCATCCCCCGTGACCCCGCGTTTCGAGGCTATGGGCGACGGACTCTCGCGACCACTTCATTTCTTTCTCATTCTCTTACTCTCTTTCACTCTCGTGCGCGTTTTTGTTGCGAATTTATTAAAATTCACGTTGTCGTCTTGAACCGCGTTGTTGTCAACGATACCTTGTCGCGGTACGTGCTGTTGCGTGGGTCGTATGTCGTAAGCGCTGAGTATATTATACAAGGTGTGAGGGTTGGGATAACTGTCTATTTTAGGGATACTATGCGGAGACTGTAGTACCGTAAGTCTTCAATTATCGTAGCCGAACGTGCGGAATTGATCGTTTCTCGATAATTTTGTTATGTAGGAAATGATAGGTATTCTTGCAGATGAATCTCGGGTGTTGGGTAGAATTAAGGGTGCGAGTGAATATTCGGAATTACGCTAAAAAGAGTTTTTTGGGCGCCATTGAGTCTTAGCGTAGCATGCCTGAGTTTAGCAAGAGATCGCGACAGACAGAGGCAAATCAAAATTTCGTAATTTGAACTGTGAGATGGTCTTTGGCATTCCTACGAATCCTAATACGATTCCTGAAATTACGAAATTCGGCGATCCTTAGAAAATTGTGGGTGTGTAATTGAATTTTCATTACAAATATTTGAATTTCGTTTTTCCACCTGTTTTACGACATTTCGTGGATTTTCTACCAAGTTAAAGTCGTTAAGAATGAGCTGTAAGCAGCAGTTTGAGTCTTACCGGCTTTTTTTAGAAACGTAAAAAAGAAAACGTCGTGAATCGTTATCGGTGATTGATCATTTTACTCCGTCATTATAAATCGACTTTTGTGTATTTTCCATCGCGTTGAAAGGAAAGTTCTGGAAAAATCCTTGAGAAGTCCCGGAAACATTCTTCGAATGTAATGGTCTCAAAGTATTATAAAAATGTTGTCACAAATGCTAGAATCTTTGTACAGAACGAACCACAGTTATGAATCCAGTGCAGGCTCTGAGATATAACATAATCGTATCCTGGGAATTAGAAGAAACAAAATCAAATGATCCGTAACATAAAATGCGTAACAATGATATTCACCCTATCTACATTTTTACTGCATTTACATTTTTTTATTTTTTTCCCCTTGCATCAACTGGATATATACTGTGGTTTTTTCCCCGAGCTTATTTTTTTTTCGCTGAGCTAAATTGTGTCGTCTCTTTTAATTCTTCCACGTGTAATTCCCATTCCCATCGCGTAATTCGCAAAACGGCTAAATGCCATTTCACTTTTCATCAGATTGCTCATTTTTACATCATCCTTAAGTTAAGTCGACGCCATTGATCACTGAACATGAATAAGTCCGGTCGATTACCAACGCTTGCTCCAACACATGCAGCCCCACATCTGTTCGAAATTCAGCGACCCTTGATTCAGCGATCAAGATCGCAAAGTAACGCCAACCCAACGACGCCGTAGATACCTGCTTGGAAGGAGGACAAATACGTGCCACTCGCTATCAAAAAACATCTCTGGCGCTTGAATTTTCTCGAAATTGGCGGAAGGCAAAACAATCTGGTCGGCACATAGCTCGCAAGCTCTCAAATAAAAGACGAGTCAAATAGAATTAGCTGGTCACGCAGTCGAGCAATTCGCCTTTGTTCGGTTAACCTGTGCTTATCTTTCAGTCGCTTCCTCTCTCGTTGTCTTGCATCACTGGACCGTCATCGAGTCAGCCCGCGGAGCCAACAGGCCGTTCAACCGCCCAGCTCCAATCTCATAAAATCCGGAGCGTCGAAACATGAATAATATAAACGAGAGAAAGAAAAAAAGATCGGAAGAGACAGAGAGATAGGAAGAATAGCGGCATATGAACGACTCGTTTGGTCGCGCTCGGGATCGTGCCCAAGAGGGAGGAAGAAAAAGTCGCGAGCAAGACGTTGCGTCAAGTAGCGCGGATGAACGGAGTGTGTGTGCGCGCGAGTATATAGAGAGACCACCCCGTGGCTCGGTCGGCTCGTTTGATCTTCTCCACCAACCGAACCACCTCCGTACTTATACCCTCTTCTTCTCTGTATGCACCGCGAACGCCACCACCCTCCGCCCGCTCCGCCAGTGCCGTCACCCCAACCAAGCACTTCTTCCGCGTTACGCTAGCCTCTGCTGAAAACTCGGGCTATTATTTCCCGTCTTTTGCTTGCAACTTCAATTACCACGTTGGCTTGCTCGTACACTCGTTAGCAGCCACTGCCCTCTGCAAGTCCATCTTCGCTGAGGCCCGCGCACTCTCGGACTCTCTGGCCTCCATCGCATCGACCAAATATCCTCACGCTTTCTCAACACGTTCAACACAATATAACAGAAAG
>CAXAQZ010000673.1:15000-17214 GCA_963971145.1 Sussaba pulchella | reverse complement strand
AATCCACGCGTAGACCGACCGCGACCAGAGTTGTTCGACGCGTAGACCGATCGCTTTCTCGAAAAGTAAAAAAACATAACTTTCTTCTTATCGCATTAACGTAACAATCAATATCAAAACGTGGTTAAAAAATTTTTTTCAAATTATTTTTTCATCGAAATGAAATAAATAAACCTTCATTTTTCGACCGTAGATCGACCGCTTTTTCTTGAAACCAAAGAAAAAAAAAAAAAATTCGTTTGTAAAATAATAAGAACATTAAAATTATTCCAGGCGTAGACCGATCGGTTTTTCTGAAATTCGAAAAAAAAAAAAATTTCTTTCATGAAACGCGAAAACCATTTTGACCTAAAATTTATTCTAATAAATTGATAAAAAAAAATTGGTATCGAAAAACGAAAGAGGATTTTAAAATCCACACGTAGACCGATCGCATGTACATTGAGTTGACGCGTAGACCGACCGCACTCCGGAATAATCCACGCGTAGACCGACCGCAACCAGAGTTGTTCGACGCGTAGACCGATCGCATGTACATTGAGTTGACGCGTAGACCGATCGCCCTCGGAAATAATCCACGCGTAGACCGACCGCGACCAGAGTTGTTCGACGCGTAGACCGATCGCATTCTCGAAAAGTAAAAGAACATAACTTTCTTCTTATCGCATTAACGTAATAATCAATATCAAAACGTGCTTAAAAATTTTTTTTTTTAAATTATTTTCCATCGGAATGAAATGAATAAACCTTAAATTTTTACCCGTAGATCGACCTTTTTTTCTTGAACCCAAAAAAAAAAAAAAAATTCGGTTGTAAAATAATAAGAATATTAAAATGATTCCAGGCGTAGACCGATCGGTTTTTTTGAAATTCAAAAATGAAGAAAAAAATTTTTCATGAAACGCGAAAACCAATTTGACCTAAAATTTATTCTAATGAATTGATGAAAAAAATTGATATCGAAAAACGAAAGAGGAATTTAAAATCCACACGTAGACCGATCGCATGTATATTGAGTTGACGCGTAGACCGACCGCACTCGGAAATAATCCACGCGTAGACCGACCGCGACCAGAGTTGTTCGACGCGTAGACCGATCGCATGTACATTGAGTTGACGCGTAGACCGATCGCACTCGGGAATAATCCACGCGTAGACCGACCGCGACCAGAGTTGCTCGACGCGTAGACCGATCGCTTTTTCGAAGAGTAAAAGAAAATAACTTTCTTCTTATCGTATTAATGTAACAATCAATATCAAAACGTGGTTAAAAAATTTTTTTTTTCCAAATTGTTTTTTCATCGAAATGAAATAAATAAACCTTCATTTTTTACCCGTAGATCGACCGCTTTTTCTTGAAACCAAAAAAAAAAAAAAAAATTTCGTTTGTAAAATAATAAGAACATGAAAATTATTCCAGGCGTAGACCGATCGGTTTTTCTGAAATTCGAAAGAAAAAAAATTTTCTTCATGAAACGCGAAAACCATTTTGACCAAAAATTTATTCTAATAAATTGATGAAAAAAAATTGGTATCGAAAAACTCGCTTTCTCGAAAAGTAAAAGAACATAACTTCCTTCTTATCGCATTAACGTAACAATCAATATCAAAACGTGCTTAAAAATTTTTTTTTTCAAATTATTTTTCCATCGGAATGAAATGAATAAACCTTAAATTTTTACCCGTAGATCGACCGCTTTTTCTTAAACCCGAAAAGAAATAAAAAAATTTGGTTGTAAAATAATAAGAACATTAAAATTATTCCAGGGGTAGACCGATCGGTTTTTTTGAAATTCGAAAAAAAAAATTTTTTTTTTCATGAAACGCGAAAATTAATTTTACCTTAAATTTGTTCTAATAAATTGATGAAAGAAATTGGTATCGAAAAACGAAAGAGGAATTTCAAATCCACGCGTAGACCGACCGCGGGCAGAGTTGTTCGTTGCGTAGACCGATCGCATGTACATTGAGTTGACGCGTAGACCGATCGCACTCGGAAATAATCCATCCGCAGACCGACCGCGACCAGGGTTGTTCGACGCGTAGACCGATCGCTTTTTCGAAAAGTAAAAGAACATAACTTTCTTCTTATCGCATTAACGTAACAATCAATATCAAAACGTGCTTAAAAATTTTTTTTTTCAAATTATTTTTCTATCGGAATGAAATGAATAAACCTTAATTTTTCACCCGTAGATCGACCGCTTTTTCTTA
>CAXAQZ010000673.1:0-5000 GCA_963971145.1 Sussaba pulchella | reverse complement strand
CCACAGTTATCCAAGTAAATGTGTGTACGATCTAAGGAACCATAACTGATTTAATGAGCCATTCGCGGTTTCACCTTAATACGGCATGTACTGAGACATGCATGGCTTAATCTTTGAGACAAGCATATGACTACTGGCAGGATCAACCAGGGAGCTTCGTTCGAAATTTATCTCACGAGATAGCTCAGGAATATCGACCGTTAGATCTTTATACCTTTTCGTTTCTCGAAGTGTTTTTTCCCCAGATACTCGACGAGGAGTGACTGGGGACACTCTTTGTTCATTTAAAATTTTTAATTTATTTATTTTCGACTCGGTTGCGGTGTCTTTCACAATGAAAAAGACCCTTGACAACTCAGCCACGGATTGCATCTTTCTATCCTTCCTCCTTCTTCCTTCTCATATATTTATTTCTTATTATTGTGCGAACCCGCTATCGCACTCTCGTCAATTTTCTCGTTTATAAAACCACATAAACTCTTATATAATGCTGGAAATTTTATATTCTCAGCGTCTCGACGTGCCCTCTTTTGAGGCACGTATTTTTGTATTTATGTTTGCAATATATCAGGAATTCATGGTGAAGTCCATCATTCATATTGATATTCTCGCCCGGAACAGGGTGAGTCGATGCTCGGTATAAGTTTATTAACAACTCGTGTTGAAAAACTTTCATCGCCGTAGCGTGTACCACGTAAGAGCCATTTGGTCATAGACGCCGACTCGTGGTAATGCTGAGTTATAGTATGTAACCGATGATCGGACGGTAAGCGGTGACCGAACCGTCGCCTCGACTCCTCTTATAGTACCGAGCTGGGGCGCCTGCGGTTCGGCGAACGACGGCTTATACATGGGGCGCAGGGCGGCCGTACTAGCGTTGAACGGCCCGGACGGGCTCCGTGCGCTCGGACTTAGAAAAAAAACGGGCGTCAAAAACACGAAAATGTTCGCCTCGTTGGAAATGGAGTAATGAAATGATGGAATCGTCGCTACAAGGTTATAACATTTTAAACATGATAAGTCATCATTTATATATATATTTGATTTTACCAAAATTTTTCCGAATCTAATTGCTCAAAAAACAAAAAAAAATAATTACCGTCTATTTCAAATTTTTAATGATTCAATTTATGCGAAAAAGATAGAATCTTATATAAACAGTATGGAAAGTAAGATTGATAAAGTCGACTATATTAATTTATCGAATAACGATGAATAAAATTTGACGCGTAGACCGATCGCTCGTTTATAAAATTCTAAAAATTCAAAAATTCTTGTTAAACGTGAACAACGTTATGAATTGTAATTGAATCGAAAAAGTTTGTTTTGACAATAAAAACCGATCAACGATAAGTGAATTTTGAATCCACACGTAGACCGATCGCATGTACATTGAGTTGACGCGTAGACCGACCGCACTCGAAAATAATCCACGCGTAGACCGACCGCGACCGGAGTTGTTCGACGCGTAGACCGATCGCATGTACATTGAGTTGACGCGTAGACCGACCGCACTCGGGAATAATCCACGCGTAGACCGACCGCGACCAGAGTTGTTCGACGCGTAGACCGATCGCTTTCTCGAAAAGTAAAAAAACATAACTTTCTTCTTATCGCATTAACGTAACAATCAATATCGAAACGTGGTTAAAAAGTTTTTTTAAAAATTATTTTTTCATCGAAATGAAATAAATAAACCTTCATTTTTCGACCGTAGATCGACCGCTTTTTCTTAAAACCAAACAAAAAAAAAAAAAAATTCGTTTGTAAAATAATAAGAACATTAAAATTATTCCAGGCGTAGACCGATCGGTTTTTCTGAAATTCGAAAAAAAAAAAAATTTCTTTCATGAAACGCGAAAACCATTTTGACCTAAAATTTATTCTAATAAATTAATGAAAAAAAATTGGTATCGAAAAACGAAAGAGGATTTTAAAATCCACACGTAGACCGATCGCATGTACATTGAGTTTACGCGTAGACCGACCGCACTCGGGAATAATCCACGCGTAGACCGACCGCGACCAGAGTTGTTCGACGCGTAGACCGATCGCATGTACATTGGGTTGACGCGTAGACCGATCGCCCTCGGAAATAATCCACTCGTAGACCGACCGCGACCAGAGTTGTTCGACGCGTAGACCGATCGCATTCTCGAAAAGTAAAAGAACATAACTTTCTTCTTATCGCATTAACGTAACGATCAATATCAAAACGTGCTTAAAAATTTTTTTTTTTAAATTATTTTTCCATCGGAATGAAATGAATAAACCTTAAATTTTTACCCGTAGATCGACCTTTTTTTCTTGAACCCAAAAAAAAAAAAAAAAATTCGGTTGTAAAATAATAAGAACATTAAAATGATTCCAGGCGTAGACCGATCGGTTTTTTTGAAATTCGAAAATGAAGAAAAAAATTTTTCATGAAACGCGAAAAAAAATTTGACCTAAAATTTATTCTAATGAATTGATGAAAAAAATTGATATCGAAAAACGAAAGAGGAATTTAAAATCCACACGTAGACCGATTGCATGTATATTAAGTTGACGCGTAGACCGACCGCACTCGGAAATAATCCACGCGTAGACCGACCGCGACCAGAGTTGTTCGACGCGTAGACCGATCGCATGTACATTGAGTTGACGCGTAGACCGATCGCACTCGGGAATAATCCACGCGTAGACCGACCGCGACCAGAGTTGTTCGACGCGTAGACCGATCGCTTTCTCGAAAAGTAAAAAAACATAACTTTCTTCTTATCGCACTAACGTAACAATCAATATCAAAACGTGGTTAAAAAATTTTTTTTCAAATAATTTTTTCATCGAAATGAAATAAATAAACCTTCATTTTTCGACCGTAGATCGACCGCTTTTTCTTGAAACCAAAAAAAAAAAAAAAAAATTCGTTTGTAAAATAATAAGAACATTAAAATTATTCCAGGCGTAGACCGATCGGTTTTTCTGAAATTCGAAAAAAAAAAAAATTTCTTTCATGAAACGCGAAAACCACTTTGACCTAAAATTTATTCTAATAAATTGATGAAAAAAAATTGGTATCGAAAAACGAAAGAGGATTTTAAAATCCACACGTAGACCGATCGCATGTACATTGAGTTGACGCGTAGACCGACCGCACTCGGGAATAATCCACGCGTAGACCGACCGCGACCAGAGTTGTTCGACGCGTAGACCGATCGCATGTACATTGGGTTGACGCGTAGACCGATCGCCCTCGGAAATAATCCACGCGTAGACCGACCGCGACCAGAGGTGTTCGACGCGTAGACCGATCGCATTCTCGAAAAGTAAAAGAACATAACTTTCTTCTTATCGCATTAACGTAACGATCAATATCAAAACGTGCTTAAAAATTTTTTTTTTTAAATTATTTTTCCATCGGAATGAAATGAATAAACCTTAAATTTTTACCCGTGGATCGACCTTTTTTTCTTAAACCCAAAAAAAAAAAAAAAATTCGGTTGTAAAATAATAAGAACATTAAAATGATTCCAGGCGTAGACCGATCGGTTTTTTTGAAATTCGAAAATGAAGAAAAAAATTTTTCATGAAACGCGAAAAAAAATTTGACCTAAAATTTATTCTAATGAATTGATGAAAAAAATTGATATCGAAAAAGGAAAGAGGAATTTAAAATCCACACGTAGACCGATCGCATGTATATTGAGTTGACGCGTAGACCGACCGCACTCGGAAATAATCCACGCGTAGACCGACCGCGACCAGAGTTGTTCGACGCGTAGACCGATCGCATGTACATTGAGTTGACGCGTAGACCGATCGCACTCGGGAATAATCCACGCGTAGACCGACCGCGACCAGAGTTGTTCGACGCGTAGACCGATCGCTTTCTCGAAAAGTAAAAAAACATAACTTTCTTCTTATCGCATTAACGTGACAATCAATATCAAAACGTGGTTAAAAAATTTTTTTTCAAATAATTTTTTCATCGAAATGAAATAAATAAAACTTCATTTTTCGACCGTAGATCGACCGCTTTTTCTTGAAACCAAAAAAAAAAAAAAAAAAATTCGTTTGTAAAATAATAAGAACATTAAAATTATTCCAGGCGTAGACCGATCGGTTTTTCTGAAATTCGAAAAAAAAAAAAATTTTTTTCATGAAACGCGAAAACCATTTTGACCTAAAATTTATTCTAATAAATTGATGAAAAAAATTGGTATCGAAAAACGAAAGAGGATTTTAAAATCCACACGTAGACCGATCGCATGTACATTGAGTTTACGCGTAGACCGACCGCACTCGGGAATAATCCACGCGTAGACCGACCGCGACCAGGGTTGTTCGACGCGTAGACCGATCGCATGTACATTGGGTTGACGCGTAGACCGATCGCCCTCGGAAATAATCCACGCGTAGACCGACCGCGACCAGAGTTGTTCGACGCGTAGACCGATCGCATTCTCGAAAAGTAAAAGAACATAACTTTCTTCTTATCGCATTAACGCAACGATCAATATCAAAACGTGCTTAAAAATTTTTTTTTTAAAATTATTTTTCCATCGGAATAAAATGAATAAACCTTAAATTTTTACCCGTAGATCGACCTTTTTTTCTTGAACCCAAAAAAAAAAAAAAAAATTCGGTTGTAAAATAATAAGAACATTAAAATGATTCCAGGCGTAGACCGATCGGTTTTTTTGAAATTCGAAAATGAAGAAAAAAATTTTTCATGAAACGCGAAAAAAAATTTGACCTAAAATTTATTCTAATGAATTGATGAAAAAAATTGATATCGAAAAACGAAAGAGTAATTTGAAATCCACACGTAGACCGATCGCATGTATATTGAGTTGACGCGTAGACCGACCGCACTCGGAAATAATCCACGCGTAGACCGACCGCGACCAGAGTTGTTCGACGCGTAGACCGATCGCATGTACATTGAGTTGACGCGTAGACCGATCGCACTCGGGAATAATCCACGCGTAGACCGACCGCGACCAGAGTTGTTCGAC
>CAXAQZ010000672.1:5000-12500 GCA_963971145.1 Sussaba pulchella | reverse complement strand
TTAATGATTCAATTTATGCGAAAAAGATAGAATCTTATATAAACAGTATGGAAAGTAAGATTGATAAAGTCGACTATATTAATTTATCGAATAACGATGAATAAAATTTGACGCGTAGACCGATCGCTCGTTTATAAAATTCTAAAAATTCAAAAATTCTTGTTAAACGTGAACAACGTTATGAATTGTAATTGAATCGAAAAAGTTTGTTTTGACAATAAAAACCGATCAACGATAAGTGAATTTTGAATCCACACGTAGACCGATCGCATGTACATTGAGTTGACGCGTAGACCGACCGCACTCGAAAATAATCCACGCGTAGACCGACCGCGACCGGAGTTGTTCGACGCGTAGACCGATCGCATGTACATTGAGTTGACGCGTAGACCGACCGCACTCGGGAATAATCCACGCGTAGACCGACCGCGACCAGAGTTGTTCGACGCGTAGACCGATCGCTTTCTCGAAAAGTAAAAAAACATAACTTTCTTCTTATCGCATTAACGTAACAATCAATATCGAAACGTGGTTAAAAAGTTTTTTTAAAAATTATTTTTTCATCGAAATGAAATAAATAAACCTTCATTTTTCGACCGTAGATCGACCGCTTTTTCTTAAAACCAAACAAAAAAAAAAAAAAATTCGTTTGTAAAATAATAAGAACATTAAAATTATTCCAGGCGTAGACCGATCGGTTTTTCTGAAATTCGAAAAAAAAAAAAATTTCTTTCATGAAACGCGAAAACCATTTTGACCTAAAATTTATTCTAATAAATTAATGAAAAAAAATTGGTATCGAAAAACGAAAGAGGATTTTAAAATCCACACGTAGACCGATCGCATGTACATTGAGTTTACGCGTAGACCGACCGCACTCGGGAATAATCCACGCGTAGACCGACCGCGACCAGAGTTGTTCGACGCGTAGACCGATCGCATGTACATTGGGTTGACGCGTAGACCGATCGCCCTCGGAAATAATCCACTCGTAGACCGACCGCGACCAGAGTTGTTCGACGCGTAGACCGATCGCATTCTCGAAAAGTAAAAGAACATAACTTTCTTCTTATCGCATTAACGTAACGATCAATATCAAAACGTGCTTAAAAATTTTTTTTTTTAAATTATTTTTCCATCGGAATGAAATGAATAAACCTTAAATTTTTACCCGTAGATCGACCTTTTTTTCTTGAACCCAAAAAAAAAAAAAAAAATTCGGTTGTAAAATAATAAGAACATTAAAATGATTCCAGGCGTAGACCGATCGGTTTTTTTGAAATTCGAAAATGAAGAAAAAAATTTTTCATGAAACGCGAAAAAAAATTTGACCTAAAATTTATTCTAATGAATTGATGAAAAAAATTGATATCGAAAAACGAAAGAGGAATTTAAAATCCACACGTAGACCGATTGCATGTATATTAAGTTGACGCGTAGACCGACCGCACTCGGAAATAATCCACGCGTAGACCGACCGCGACCAGAGTTGTTCGACGCGTAGACCGATCGCATGTACATTGAGTTGACGCGTAGACCGATCGCACTCGGGAATAATCCACGCGTAGACCGACCGCGACCAGAGTTGTTCGACGCGTAGACCGATCGCTTTCTCGAAAAGTAAAAAAACATAACTTTCTTCTTATCGCACTAACGTAACAATCAATATCAAAACGTGGTTAAAAAATTTTTTTTCAAATAATTTTTTCATCGAAATGAAATAAATAAACCTTCATTTTTCGACCGTAGATCGACCGCTTTTTCTTGAAACCAAAAAAAAAAAAAAAAAATTCGTTTGTAAAATAATAAGAACATTAAAATTATTCCAGGCGTAGACCGATCGGTTTTTCTGAAATTCGAAAAAAAAAAAAATTTCTTTCATGAAACGCGAAAACCACTTTGACCTAAAATTTATTCTAATAAATTGATGAAAAAAAATTGGTATCGAAAAACGAAAGAGGATTTTAAAATCCACACGTAGACCGATCGCATGTACATTGAGTTGACGCGTAGACCGACCGCACTCGGGAATAATCCACGCGTAGACCGACCGCGACCAGAGTTGTTCGACGCGTAGACCGATCGCATGTACATTGGGTTGACGCGTAGACCGATCGCCCTCGGAAATAATCCACGCGTAGACCGACCGCGACCAGAGGTGTTCGACGCGTAGACCGATCGCATTCTCGAAAAGTAAAAGAACATAACTTTCTTCTTATCGCATTAACGTAACGATCAATATCAAAACGTGCTTAAAAATTTTTTTTTTTAAATTATTTTTCCATCGGAATGAAATGAATAAACCTTAAATTTTTACCCGTGGATCGACCTTTTTTTCTTAAACCCAAAAAAAAAAAAAAAATTCGGTTGTAAAATAATAAGAACATTAAAATGATTCCAGGCGTAGACCGATCGGTTTTTTTGAAATTCGAAAATGAAGAAAAAAATTTTTCATGAAACGCGAAAAAAAATTTGACCTAAAATTTATTCTAATGAATTGATGAAAAAAATTGATATCGAAAAAGGAAAGAGGAATTTAAAATCCACACGTAGACCGATCGCATGTATATTGAGTTGACGCGTAGACCGACCGCACTCGGAAATAATCCACGCGTAGACCGACCGCGACCAGAGTTGTTCGACGCGTAGACCGATCGCATGTACATTGAGTTGACGCGTAGACCGATCGCACTCGGGAATAATCCACGCGTAGACCGACCGCGACCAGAGTTGTTCGACGCGTAGACCGATCGCTTTCTCGAAAAGTAAAAAAACATAACTTTCTTCTTATCGCATTAACGTGACAATCAATATCAAAACGTGGTTAAAAAATTTTTTTTCAAATAATTTTTTCATCGAAATGAAATAAATAAAACTTCATTTTTCGACCGTAGATCGACCGCTTTTTCTTGAAACCAAAAAAAAAAAAAAAAAATTCGTTTGTAAAATAATAAGAACATTAAAATTATTCCAGGCGTAGACCGATCGGTTTTTCTGAAATTCGAAAAAAAAAAAATTTTTTTCATGAAACGCGAAAACCATTTTGACCTAAAATTTATTCTAATAAATTGATGAAAAAAATTGGTATCGAAAAACGAAAGAGGATTTTAAAATCCACACGTAGACCGATCGCATGTACATTGAGTTTACGCGTAGACCGACCGCACTCGGGAATAATCCACGCGTAGACCGACCGCGACCAGGGTTGTTCGACGCGTAGACCGATCGCATGTACATTGGGTTGACGCGTAGACCGATCGCCCTCGGAAATAATCCACGCGTAGACCGACCGCGACCAGAGTTGTTCGACGCGTAGACCGATCGCATTCTCGAAAAGTAAAAGAACATAACTTTCTTCTTATCGCATTAACGCAACGATCAATATCAAAACGTGCTTAAAAATTTTTTTTTTAAAATTATTTTTCCATCGGAATAAAATGAATAAACCTTAAATTTTTACCCGTAGATCGACCTTTTTTTCTTGAACCCAAAAAAAAAAAAAAAAATTCGGTTGTAAAATAATAAGAACATTAAAATGATTCCAGGCGTAGACCGATCGGTTTTTTTGAAATTCGAAAATGAAGAAAAAAATTTTTCATGAAACGCGAAAAAAAATTTGACCTAAAATTTATTCTAATGAATTGATGAAAAAAATTGATATCGAAAAACGAAAGAGTAATTTGAAATCCACACGTAGACCGATCGCATGTATATTGAGTTGACGCGTAGAACCGACCGCACTCGGAAATAATCCACGCGTAGACCGACCGCGACCAGAGTTGTTCGACGCGTAGACCGATCGCATGTACATTGAGTTGACGCGTAGACCGATCGCACTCGGGAATAATCCACGCGTAGACCGACCGCGACCAGAGTTGTTCGACGCGTAGACCGATCGCTTTCTCGAAAAGTAAAAAAACATAACTTTCTTCTTATCGCATTGACGTGACAATCAATATCAAAACGTGGTTAAAAAATTTTTTTTCAAATTATTTTTTCATCGAAATGAAATAAATAAACCTTCATTTTTCGACCGTAGATCGACCGCTTTTTCTTGAAACCAAAAAAAAAAAAAAAAAAATTCGTTTGTAAAATAATAAGAACATTAAAATTATTCCAGGCGTAGACCGATCGGTTTTTCTGAAATTCGAAAATGAAGAAAAAAAATTTTCATGAAACGCGAAAAAAAATTTGACCTAAAATTTATTCTAATGGATTGATGAAAAAAATTGATATCGAAAAACGAAAGAGGAATTTAAAATCCACACGTAGACCGATCGCATGTACATTGAGTTGACGCGTAGACCGACCGCACTCGGGAATAATCCACGCGTAGACCGACCGCGACCAGAGTTGTTCGACGCGTAGACCGATCGCTTTCTCGAAAAGTAAAAAAACATAACTTTCTTCTTATCGCATTAACGTAACAATCAATATCTAAACGTGGTTAAAAAGTTTTTTTAAAAATTATTTTTTCATCGAAATGAAATAAATAAACCTTCATTTTTCGACCGTAGATCGACCGCTTTTTCTTGAAACCAAACAAAAAAAAAAAAAAAATTCGTTTGTAAAATAATAAGAACATTAAAATTATTCCAGGCGTAGACCGATCGGTTTTTCTGAAATTCGAAAAAAAAAAAAATTTCTTTCATGAAACGCGAAAACCATTTTGACCTAAAATTTATTCTAATAAATTAATGAAAAAAAATTGGTATCGAAAAACGAAAGAGGATTTTAAAATCCACACGTAGACCGATCGCGTGTACATTGAGTTTACGCGTAGACCGACCGCACTCGGGAATAATCCACGCGTAGACCGACCGCGACCAGAGTTGTTCGACGCGTAGACCGATCGCATGTACATTGGGTTGACGCGTAGACCGATCGCCCTCGGAAATAATCCACTCGTAGACCGACCGCGACCAGAGTTGTTCGACGCGTAGACCGATCGCATTCTCGAAAAGTAAAAGAACATAACTTTCTTCTTATCGCATTAACGTAACGATCAATATCGAAACGTGCTTAAAAATTTTTTTTTTTAATTATTTTTCCATCGGAATGAAATGAATAAACCTTAAATTTTTACCCGTAGATCGACCTTTTTTTCTTGAACCCAAAAAAAAAAAAAAAAATTCGGTTGTAAAATAATAAGAACATTAAAATGATTCCAGGCGTAGACCGATCGGTTTTTTTGAAATTCGAAAATGAAGAAAAAATTTTTTCATGAAACGCGAAAAAAAATTTGACCTAAAATTTATTCTAATGAATTGATGAAAAAAATTGATATCGAAAAACGAAAGAGGAATTTAAAATCCACACGTAGACCGATCGCATGTATATTGAGTTGACGCGTAGACCGACCGCACTCGGAAATAATCCACGCGTAGACCGACCGCGACCAGAGTTGTTCGACGCGTAAACCGATCGCATGTACATTGAGTTGACGCGTAGACCGATCGCACTCGGGAATAATCCACGCGTAGACCGACCGCGACCAGAGTTGTTCGACGCGTAGACCGATCGCTTTCTCGAAAAGTAAAAAAACATAACTTTCTTCTTATCGCATTAACGTAACAATCAATATCAAAACGTGGTTAAAAAATTTTTTTTCAAATTATTTTTTCATCGAAATGAAATAAATAAACCTTCATTTTTCGACCGTAGATCGACCGCTTTTTCTTGAAACCAAAGAAAAAAAAAAAAAATTCGTTTGTAAAATAATAAGAACATTAAAATTATTCCAGGCGTAGACCGATCGGTTTTTCTGAAATTCGAAAAAAAAAAAAATTTCTTTCATGAAACGCGAAAACCATTTTGACCTAAAATTTATTCTAATAAATTGATAAAAAAAAATTGGTATCGAAAAACGAAAGAGGATTTTAAAATCCACACGTAGACCGATCGCATGTACATTGAGTTGACGCGTAGACCGACCGCACTCCGGAATAATCCACGCGTAGACCGACCGCAACCAGAGTTGTTCGACGCGTAGACCGATCGCATGTACATTGAGTTGACGCGTAGACCGATCGCCCTCGGAAATAATCCACGCGTAGACCGACCGCGACCAGAGTTGTTCGACGCGTAGACCGATCGCATTCTCGAAAAGTAAAAGAACATAACTTTCTTCTTATCGCATTAACGTAATAATCAATATCAAAACGTGCTTAAAAATTTTTTTTTTTAAATTATTTTCCATCGGAATGAAATGAATAAACCTTAAATTTTTACCCGTAGATCGACCTTTTTTTCTTGAACCCAAAAAAAAAAAAAAAATTCGGTTGTAAAATAATAAGAATATTAAAATGATTCCAGGCGTAGACCGATCGGTTTTTTTGAAATTCAAAAATGAAGAAAAAAATTTTTCATGAAACGCGAAAACCAATTTGACCTAAAATTTATTCTAATGAATTGATGAAAAAAATTGATATCGAAAAACGAAAGAGGAATTTAAAATCCACACGTAGACCGATCGCATGTATATTGAGTTGACGCGTAGACCGACCGCACTCGGAAATAATCCACGCGTAGACCGACCGCGACCAGAGTTGTTCGACGCGTAGACCGATCGCATGTACATTGAGTTGACGCGTAGACCGATCGCACTCGGGAATAATCCACGCGTAGACCGACCGCGACCAGAGTTGCTCGACGCGTAGACCGATCGCTTTTTCGAAGAGTAAAAGAAAATAACTTTCTTCTTATCGTATTAATGTAACAATCAATATCAAAACGTGGTTAAAAAATTTTTTTTTTCCAAATTGTTTTTTCATCGAAATGAAATAAATAAACCTTCATTTTTTACCCGTAGATCGACCGCTTTTTCTTGAAACCAAAAAAAAAAAAAAAATTTCGTTTGTAAAATAATAAGAACATGAAAATTATTCCAGGCGTAGACCGATCGGTTTTTCTGAAATTCGAAAGAAAAAAAATTTTCTTCATGAAACGCGAAAACCATTTTGACCAAAAATTTATTCTAATAAATTGATGAAAAAAAATTGGTATCGAAAAACTCGCTTTCTCGAAAAGTAAAAGAACATAACTTCCTTCTTATCGCATTAACGTAACAATCAATATCAAAACGTGCTTAAAAATTTTTTTTTTCAAATTATTTTTCCATCGGAATGAAATGAATAAACCTTAAATTTTTACCCGTAGATCGACCGCTTTTTCTTAAACCCGAAAAGAAATAAAAAAATTTGGTTGTAAAATAATAAGAACATTAAAATTATTCCAGGGGTAGACCGATCGGTTTTTTTGAAATTCGAAAAAAAAAATTTTTTTTTTCATGAAACGCGAAAATTAATTTTACCTTAAATTTGTTCTAATAAATTGATGAAAGAAATTGGTATCGAAAAACGAAAGAGGAATTTCAAATCCACGCGTAGACCGACCGCGGGCAGAGTTGTTCGTTGCGTAGACCGATCGCATGTACATTGAGTTGACGCGTAGACCGATCGCACTCGGAAATAATCCATCCGCAGACCGACCGCGACCAGG
>CAXAQZ010000671.1:0-17791 GCA_963971145.1 Sussaba pulchella | reverse complement strand
AGAGATGGAGAGATAGAGAGATAGAGAGATAGAGAGATAGAGAGATAGAGAGATAGAGAGATAGAGAGATAGAGAGATAGAGAGATAGAGAGATAGAGAGATAGAGAGATAGAGAGATAAAGAGATAGAGAGATAGAGAGATAGAGAGATAGAGAGATAGAGAGATAGAGAGATAGAGAGATAGAGAGATAGAGAGATAGAGAGATAGAGAGATAGAGAGATAGAGAGATAGAGAGATAGAGAGATAGAGAGATAGAGAGATAGAGAGATAGAGAGATAGAGAGATAGAGAGATAGAGAGATAGAGAGATAGAGAGATAGAGAGATAGAGAGATAGAGAGATAGAGAGATAGAGAGATAGAGAGATAGAGAGATAGAGAGATAGAGAGATAGAGAGATAGAGAGATAGAGAGATAGAGAGATAGAGAGATAGAGAGATAGAGAGATAGAGAGATAGAGAGATAGAGAGATAGAGAGATAGAGAGATAGAGAGATAGAGAGATAGAGAGATAGAGAGATAGAGAGATAGAGAGATAGAGAGATAGAGAGATAGAGAGATAGAGAGATAGAGAGATAGAGAGATAGAGAGATAGAGAGATAGAAAGATAGAGAGATAGAGAGATAGAGAGATAGAGAGATAGAGAGATAGAGAGATAGAGAGATAGAGAGATAGAGAGATAGCGAGATAGAGAGATAGAGAGATAGAGAGATAGAGAGATAGAGAGATAGAGAGATAGAGAGATAGAGAGATAGAGAGATAGAGAGATAGAGAGATAGAGAGATAGAGAGATAGAGAGATAGAGAGATAGAGAGATAGAGAGATAGAGAGATAGAGAGATAGAGAGATAGAGAGATAGAGAGATAGAGAGATAGAGAGATAGAGAGATAGAGAGATAGAGAGATAGAGAGATAGAGAGATAGAGAGATAGAGAGATAGAGAGATAGAGAGATAGAGAGATAGAGAGATGGAGAGATAGAGAGATAGAGAGATAGAGAGATAGAGAGATAGAGAGATAGAGAGATAGAGATGTTACGTCCCGAGATCGACTCCGACCTTATATAAAATATCTTTACTCTTATATGTAATCAGCAATATACGTTATTATCGGGTGCAGAATAAATAACCATACATATGTAACCCTGTACTCCTACTTTTACGATTATTATATTCTATAAGCTTAAAGAGGTCGTATATTCTACTCATGTACTGCACACACACACATATGACAGTTTCTATATTAATTACGTAGCAGCCCATACTGCACTTCCACTAATACTCAACGTACGAGACTCGACATATTTTTTTTATACATTCTATACGACATTCACTATTATACCTTGCGTTAAGAAGCATCTACTGTACTTCAGGTATGACAATATCGACTGTACTCTACATACGACCTTTTAACATTGTATTCACGCTTAGGCTCCCACGCTTCATCGAGCCGTCAGCGGTCGATGCGACAGTCGGCGAGCGTAGACATAACATCCGCCGGCCCAAGATTCGAACGCCAAACGTCTCACTCCACTCCTCTGTCGGCGAGTGTAGACATAACATCCGCCGGCCCAAGGTTCGAACGCCAAACGTCTCACTCCACTCCTCTGTCGGCGAGTGTAGACATAACATCCGCTGGCCCGAGGTTCGAACGCCAAGCGTCTCACTCCACTCCTTTGTCGGCGAGTGTAGACATAACATCCGCCAGCCCGAGGTTCGAACGCCAAGCGTCTCACTCCACTCCATTGTCGGCGAGTGTAGACATAACATCCGTTGGCTCGAGACTCGAGCACCGAACGCCTCACTCCACTGTCGGCGAGTGTAGACATAACATCCGTTGGCCCGAGACTCGAGCACCAAACGTCTCTTCCCACGGGCCTTAGACTTAGAATAATGCGCGCGCATCGCCTCAGCGACGCAGCTCGAGAGGAGGCTATCCCCACCAACATCTGAACAGTTATATTACTGGCCTGCGTGCCAGGCTCTTCGGTCATTCCGTCTGTATCTTCTGTACTTAGCGTCAGCGCGACTAAGAAATTATATACGCGTAGCATCTCGGGTACGAAGTAAATGTTTGCGAAGTTTCCGAGCGGTTATAAATCTGAAACTGTACAAGTGTTCCGTACGACATAATTCTTTTTACGCGAAACGAACAGACTGACTCCGCGGTGATCCTGTAAGTCGCGTAATAAAAGTTTACTCTCGTGTATCGTGCAACTTAAATATCAATATACATATTTTAACCATTTACGGTGTAACCTCAGTGTCTCCTTGACTTCACCCGCTTCGATATTATCTCCATCATCGAAAATCCCAAAGAAAACGCTTATTAACCTTGTTACAACCTATTCTACTTTCAAACTCGTTTCATCTCAATCATTGCTCGTTCGCCTCTCTGCCACATGCAGTAGATGCTGAAACTCGCAACGATTCTCTCATCTCACTCTATCTCAATCGTTACTCGTTCGCCTCTTTGTCGCGCATACACCTGCGCACTGGACGCCCGAAACTTGTATCGATTCTTTTACTCTGCTGTGACTCTCCTGTGTTGTAATCATTACTCGTTCGCCTCCTTGTCGCGCAGTCGCTTGCGCACTCGACGCAGAAACTTGTAGTGGTTCTTTTATTCATTCCCAAGCTAAACTCGTCATACTCTTTGTGCCTCCTCTGTCATACACGCGTAGCACATTCCTCGCTTCCTCCTCTACCTCGTTCGTGCCTCTACGCAACAGCCACGTCGCAGTGCTCATTGTCTCGAGCACTGGAGGCTGTAGCTAGCCGGCACTTCCCAGCCTATTTTATCTGAATAACAACATCCGTCACGATAACCCGAACAGCCACGTCCGCTGCTAACCGTCGCGTATACATCCTATGGGTAGAAGGCGAGGCGGTTGTAAATTCAACTCTCGAAGACGGGACGCTATTAAGCTCGGTAAAAGTAAAAGTCCGCCGGGACATAGTGTGCCAGAGAAAAGACTATATCTCGCTTTAAAAGAAATCGTCGAGTTCGTGAACGCGACACCTATACTACCTCGGATTATTTCCGACGTCATTCTTCCAACACCGATAGAGCTCGTACGGCAAAGAACGGCTGACCTCGAGGCAGTTACCAGCACAGCTGATCGACCCAATTCCGACGTCGAGGCCATCACGTACAACCAAGCCATCATCACCCTCTACGCTCTTCCGCTCGAATAATCATCGAAAGGTACAACACATAATTAATAAATAATACACACACTCTATTCAATATTCGGAAATAAATTAGTCCTTTTAGTCCTCATCCCGGACGAGCACATTCTCGTGCAAATTGAGGATCAATACCTGTTATTTCGCGCGTTTCCAAATTTTGCTTTTTAAAAATATAACATTTGCATCCGCGACGTAACAGTAAATTTCTGGTGACAGCGGTGGGATACTTTAAGTCACTGGTTTATTTCCGAACTCACTCCATTATTCATATCGGTCAAAATGGCTTCGACACGCTCAAAGAAATTAGGCGAAAAGACGGAGGAAGAACTCCGTGCTGACGAACAAAGGCTGCTCGAATTTGAGAAAGAATTAAAAAACCAACAAAAAGCAATTCAAGACCGTGAAAAAGGTTTAAAGAAAGATTTTAATACTATATTGGAACGCGAAAATAAACTCATAGAACAAGAACAGCTACAAGCAAAGCGCTTCGCTGAATTTAAAACTCCCGAAGACGGTGCGTACGGACCACCCGGTAGCACCCCAGAACACCCGATGTCCGCAGTATTTGATGAATTAACGCAACTTAAAAGAGAGATGGCGGAATTGAGAAATTCGGCAAATAATCGAAATAACGTTAACGTATCCCCGGATGCATTTCTTGGTCCGCGAACCAACAACCCGTCTCTCTCATACAAGGACGCCTTAGAAGCAGTACCGACGTTCGACGGCGTGAATATGCCCGTATTAAAATTCTCACGCGCATGCCAGCGGATACGCGAGCTATTCCCGCCGGTAAACGAAGCCATCGTGGCTCGACTTCTTAGAAACAAACTCAAGGGTAGAGCCTACACTGCTGTCGAAGACGACACCTTTTTGACAATTGGCGATTTTTGTAACAAGTTAAAGACAATTTTTGGTAGTGCAAAGACAGTCAATCAGTACCGCGGTGACCTCGGGAGCATTGCAAAAACAAAAAATGAACATATCATTGATTACATCAGTCGAGTCAAAGACCTCCATTGCGCCATAATTGATGGAGAAACCGCGGGCCTCGGAGAGCTCTCGGCGCTAAACAAACAATATCTCGAAAAAGAAACCCTCGACTGTTTCATTGCCGGGTTGCCACCAGATTACAGATTCCGATTAAAATTAGAGGGATACGAGAGTCTCACCGATGCCTACGCAACTGCCATTCGCGTCGAGAAAGAAATAGATCGCGATAATACTCGTTTCAAGCCGGAAATTAAAGAAACATCTCCAACAGCATCGGTTAAAATCGCGTCTTCGTCCTCCTCGCAATCTGTAGTTTGTCCGCAATGTAACAAAAAGGGGCATCTCGCAGAAAAATGCTGGGCTATTCACCCAGAACTCAGACCAAAACGCAAACCGCTTCCGCGCACGGAAGGCGCAGTTTGCTCGTATTGTAACAAGCAAGGCCATACGATTGAGCAATGTTTCGCGAAACAACGGAACGAAAAATATTCGGGAAACGCGAAGCCCCGTCCGATGGAACAGGCGACCAGTCGGACGGAGATCGCTCAACAGCGCCCCGTGAAATATATACAAGCGGAGGACGGCCCGTCGAGCGAGTCGTCCGAACAGCAAACGTCCGATTAAGTCATTCTTCGTATATACCGGTAGTAGAAATTGCGTCACCTCAGCTTAAGGACAAAAATGACTTCCTAGTAGATTCCGGATGCGATCCAAATTTAATAAAAAAGAGCGCATTATGCGAAGACGTCGAAGTCAATCCGTATTCCATTTTAAAATTGCAAGGCATTTCAGAGACACCGGTCTACACCAGAGGGGAAACCGAAATCGATATAGTAGAAACTAAAAGTACATTTCATATTGTCGATGACGAATTTCCAATCCAGCAAGCGGCTATATTAGGATCCGAATTTCACGGACTGAATAGGGCTACTATAGATTGGGATCGTGAAGCAGTCACATGGAGCAATCACGTGCTCCCATTCAAGACATCTTTTAAGACTCTCATTCCCCAGCGGTCAAGCCGCGTCGTCTCGGCCAAGGTTATAAACACAGACACGACGGACGGTTATATTCCTCGTTTAGATCTGGGCGACGGTATCTACGCAGGCGAAGCCCTCGTTACGAATCACAACGGGTTAATATATATTAAAGTCTCCAACACAACCGAGCGCGACGTAGATATTCTATTACCCCCACAGACTCTCGAACCATACGAGCTCTTCGAGCTCAAGGACACACACGTGTTAACTGCATGCGTTACGAATGACGGAATCAAATCGAAAGCCGATAAAGTGAAGACTCTCCTCCGCCTCGAGCACTTGAATGAGGAGGAGCGAGACAGCATATATTCACTGATCGACGAGAGTGCCGACTTATTTCATATACCCGGTGCTCATTTAGAACCGACTAACGCGATAGAACATAAAATCACGACAACTGATGACCAACCTGTTTTTACGCGACAATATAGATTTCCACCCGCGCATAAGGATGAAATAACTAAACAGGTGACAGACCTCATTACGGGAAAAATTATCGAGCCACCCGAATCACCCTATAGTTCACCCGTATGGATCGTTCCTAAAAAAGCAGATTCTTCCGGTAAACCACGATGGCGGATGGTAATCGATTACAGAGGTCTTAACGAAAAAACTATTGGTGATGCTTACCCGCTACCCAATATTACTGAGATTCTTGATCAACTTGGTAGCGCCAAATATTTTTCCGTTTTCGATTTGGCCAGCGGGTTCCATCAAATCAAAATAAATTCAGTCGACGCGCCGAAAACGGCATTTTCTACGCCATTTGGCCATTATCAATTTAGCCGCATGCCATTTGGGCTTAAAAATGCTCCCGCAACGTTCCAACGTCTTATGGACAGGGTGTTGTGCGGACTACAAGGAACGGAACTTTTTGTTTATCTAGATGATATCGTTATCTACGCGAGCTCTCTTCAAGAGCACGCTATTAAATACCGAAGGCTTGTCGAACGCCTTCGTAAAGCCAATCTCAGCCTACAACCAGACAAGTGCGAGTTTCTTCGCAAGGAGGTGGCCTATCTGGGCCACGTACTTAGTGAAGAAGGGGTAAAACCTGACCCCCGTAAACTCGATTCCATTAAAAATTATCCTCGTCCCGATACTCCTACGAAAATCAAACAATTTCTTGGATTAGCGGGATATTACCGCAGATTTATCGAAAATTTCTCAGCTATTGCGCGACCAATGACGCAATTATTAAAAAAGCAAAGTACATTCGTGTGGACTGACGCACAGGAGCAAGCCTTCTCAACGCTCAAAGAGGCACTGTGTAATGCCCCTGTCCTTCAGCACCCGGATTTTACAAAACCATTCATTATAACAACGGACGCATCGAACAGTGCTATAGGCGCGATAATAAGCCAGGGCGTTGTCGGTAAAGATAGGCCGGTATCGTATACTTCGAGAACTCTCACAAAGGCAGAGGAGAATTATTCGACTATAGAGAAAGAACTCTTGGCTATAGTATATGCGGTAACACAGTTCAGACCATATGTATACGGTCGAGAATTCACACTCGTCACCGACCATAAGCCGCTCGTCTGGCTTCACTCGATAAAAGATCCGGCTAACCGTTTGGTCCATTGGAGACTCAAGCTAGCAAATTATCAATACAAAATAATATACAAGCCCGGTAGAATTAACGGCAACGCCGATGCGCTCTCGCGTAACCCGCCAGAGACGTCTGTCTTAGTAGTCACGCCCCATACCAACGCGAGCAACGACTTAGACATCGACGACGAATCGTCTATATTCGATCCGAGGTCATCCGTAACACCCGAATCCACTCAGAACGAAAACGAAGCGCGCCCCGACTTAGGCTTGGCAACGCCGCGAGATATCGATAACAAAACGGTAGAGCAGCCAGCCGAAACCGACGGCGATAACAGGGATTCGGACGTTGCGGGCGCGCCTGGCGAAAGCGACGATTCATCAGACGACGACTCTGAAATATTCGATCCTGCCACTGTACCGTATAATTTGACTCAGACACCAAGCGGGGTGAGCGAGACATTCCGAATGAGAACCACGAGAGACAGGCTGACAATGCAAAACGATAGCCTGGTCTGCTTCGTCACTACTAAAGGCCAGCCGGTCGACGCTGGAGCGAAAGATCTTGATTCTATTGGACAATTGCCTAAGGTCACAGACCTTACTTTCTGTAGAGTACGACCGTTGCTCATTAAAAATAAACGGATTTTCTTACTACCAATAAAATCAGATCTACGAGCGAACGCCTCGATCGACGATCTTAACGAAACTTTAACATCACTCAGAGACGCGATCCAGGAATTGCAATTAAACTCCTTAAGCTTTGCAAAAACCGATGCGATCGACCACATACCATGGGTCGACATCGAATGTAGCATAAAAGATCATTTACACGACGTACCAATGTTAGTAACAATTTGTCAACAATTAATAGGCACGCCTTCAGAAAATGACAGAAGCGCTATTATTATCGAAAATCACGACTCACTCCTGGGTGGTCACAAGGGCGTTAACAAAACGTACAAACGTATTCGCGATAAATATTTTTGGAAAAATATGAAAAAAGAAATTCAGGAGTATATACAACACTGCCGAGGGTGTCAACTCAAGAAGTTAGTTAGAGTAAAAACAAAACAACCAATGGTACTAACCGACACGCCAGGTGCGGCATTTGACAAAATATCTATGGATATTGTAGGGCCCTTGCGGGCGACCAATAAAGGTAACACCCATATACTTACGATTCAGGACCTTCTCACTAAATATTCGCTAGCCATTCCCCTCAACGGCACCACATCCATTGACATTTCGAACGCCTTCACGAAGAATTTCATCGCGAGGTTTGGGGCACCCAAGGCTCTTCTCACCGACCAGGGCGCAAACTTCTGTAGTAGCTTGATGCGCAACATTGCTAAGAAATTTCGTATCAAACAATGCAGAACTACGGCCTTCCATCCGCAAACGAACGGCTCTATCGAGCGCTCGCATCACGTGCTGACGGAATATTTAAAGCAGTACGTCGACCGCCACCACGAATGGGACGAGCTACTTGAAATGGCTATGTTCTCGTACAACACAAGTCAACACGAGGGTACCGGCTTTAGTCCACACGAACTCGTCTTCGGTAAGCTGGCCAGACAACCCTCGAATCACCAAGGAGTCGAAGAACATCAGGATCAATCGTACACGGACTACCTCAAGGACCTGTTCACTAAAATCCACGGGGTCCAGGAGCTAGCTGCCGAAAATCTGAAACATGCGAAAGAAAAATCAAAAAATTATTACGATCGAAAAATAAACCCACAAGATTTTGGCGTAGGTGATACAGTACTTATGCTAAAAGAACCTACGGGTGGGAAATTTGGAGATCAATACTCGGAACCCTGTAAAGTCGTAGAATTGCTTTCGGGGGGAAACGTTAAAATTGACCATAAAGGGAGACACAGGATCGTCCACACGAACAAACTACGCCTCACGCAATTGAAACCGTAACTCTGTTGCAGGATGCGTGTTACCAAGGTCATCTTGGCCCTGTGCCTCTATTTCACCGAAGCCCGTGCCATCATCGGGTACGACTGTGGAGGTTCTGTTTTGAACGCCACCACTATATCGCTCAACGACGTCGGGGAATGTGATGATCCGATCCCCGAACCTAAGCCAACATCGACCTACATTCAACTCTTGCAGCTCTCGGAATTCGACAGCACCGAGGTCATTCAGTGCAAGGTTGAGATCGACCGAACCATCACCCACTGCGGAATGCATTCTCATAACTCTGCAGTGCAGGGCGGTCGACAAACTTATCTTCACGACCTGGACGAAAAAGCATGTCGGCGTCTCCAAGAAACCGGCATAATTCGTCTCGGATTTACTGCCGAAATCATTGGACTCCAGAAAAACGCAACAGCCTACCGATCGATCACCATGGGAGGTGGCCTCGACACAGATGGGAACTGCGAGGAAACACACTACAGTGACCCATATGGTAGCTGGAGCGACGTGTTCGTCACTGCTACCGTTAAAGTTGGGATCTACAACTATCACGCCACGGTCAACTTCGCTCAGGGAAAAATTCTGCTACCATCAGGAACACAATGTACCCTCAGCGACGAGCAGTGCATGGACAACCAAGGCAACAGTGCCTTCTGGAGCACGGCACCCATCGACACTTGCGGATTCTCACGTTACGACGTACTGTACGAAGGCTTAGCTACGAAATTGGAATCAACGGAAGACGGAAAGCGTGCACCAGATGTTTACACGCTTAACACCCAGTCGACAACGTTTGCTCTGGCGAAACATGCAGAGTATCCGATCTGTGGCTACACCCTAATTCGTACAGAACATCCGAAATTATTCATCCTGGAAACATCAAGGGGACAATCGCCTGCCACCATGCGAAAGGTCTCAGTCAACAACCTTGACATCTTCTCATACATTAATTCAAAATTTGTTTATGTTGAGAAGCACGTGCGTACACAAATCAAAGGCTTGTACAAGGACGTGGTGACGCAACGGTGCAAACTGGAACGACAAGTGTTGCAGAACGCGTTATCGACTGCAGCTATCCTACCCGAGAAATTCGCGTACACCGTCATGAAAGGCCCAGGCTACATGGCAGTCATCGCAGGGGAGGTAGCACACATCGTCAAGTGCGTGGCCGTCGACTGCAAGCTAAGGAAAACATCTGTTTGTTACAACGAGCTACCCGTGACATACAACAACGGGACCTACTTTCTGTCTACAACTTCAAGAATGCTATTAAAATCAGCAACCCAAGTCGAATGTGATCCTTTGCTTCCCACGCAATATCAAATCGAGGGAACTTGGTATCGATTCACACCACAACCAATCGAGGTAATCCAACCACAACAGTTACAACCTCTCAAAAGACCTACTTGGAGATATGTGTCACCCAGCGACCTTGCGATCAGTGGCATATATTCCGAAACTGACATACAACAGCTGCGGGACAGAATCATGTTCCCCGCAGAAAAACCCGGCTTGCTTAATCATCTGGCAAGAGGTTCAGCAGGATACGGCATCGCCCCAGGGACAATCTCTCTGCAAGGACTGCTGGACGAAAATACTCTCAATCGCATCGCCGAAAACGCCGCAGACAAGATGTGGTCAATCTTTCTCGAGTTTGGCACTGCCAGTGCAGGCCTCATCGGGATCTTCCTAATAATTCGCATCATCAAATTTTCAATCGACACATGTGTGCACGGATATGCGCTTCATTCGCTTTACGGCTGGAGCTTGTATCTGCTCGGTGCCGTTTGGAACTCCATCACAGGCCTTCTGCTAATGCTAGCCCACAAAAAGGAATTGCAAAGGCAAACCGAGGTCAGCAACAACGAACAGCTGCGCGAAGTCATCGTGAGTCCCGGAAGATCAACAACACCTGAGACACCGAGCGCACCTGAACGATCTTCGATTTACCCCGATTTACGACCCCAAGAACCTATTAGACTTTCCGGAGTCGAACCGGACCTTAGCGATCGTCTTGCCAATATTCGAACTTAGAGCATAGGCACTATGTTCGAACGTAAGGAGGGGCGTGTTACGTCCCGAGATCGACTCCGACTTATATAAAATATCTTTACTCTTATATGTAATCAGCAATATACGTTATTATCGGGTGCAGAATAAATAACCATACATATGTAACCCTGTACTCCTACTTTTACGATTATTATATTCTATAAGCTTAAAGAGGTCGTATATTCTACTCATGTACTGCACACACACACATATGACAGTTTCTATATTAATTACGTAGCAGCCCATACTGCACTTCCACTAATACTCAACGTACGAGACTCGACATATTTTTTTTATACATTCTATACGACATTCACTATTATACCTTGCGTTAAGAAGCATCTACTGTACTTCAGGTATGACAATATCGACTGTACTCTACATACGACCTTTTAACATTGTATTCACGCTTAGGCTCCCACGCTTCATCGAGCCGTCAGCGGTCGATGCGACAGTCGGCGAGCGTAGACATAACATCCGCCGGCCCAAGATTCGAACGCCAAACGTCTCACTCCACTCCTCTGTCGGCGAGTGTAGACATAACATCCGCCGGCCCAAGGTTCGAACGCCAAACGTCTCACTCCACTCCTCTGTCGGCGAGTGTAGACATAACATCCGCTGGCCCGAGGTTCGAACGCCAAGCGTCTCACTCCACTCCTTTGTCGGCGAGTGTAGACATAACATCCGCCAGCCCGAGGTTCGAACGCCAAGCGTCTCACTCCACTCCATTGTCGGCGAGTGTAGACATAACATCCGTTCGCTCGAGACTCGAGCACCGAACGCCTCACTCCACTGTCGGCGAGTGTAGACATAACATCCGTTGGCCCGAGACTCGAGCACCAAACGTCTCTTCCCACGGGCCTTAGACTTAGAATAATGCGCGCGCATCGCCTCAGCGACGCAGCTCGAGAGGAGGCTATCCCCACCAACATCTGAACAGTTATATTACTGGCCTGCGTGCCAGGCTCTTCGGTCATTCCGTCTGTATCTTCTGTACTTAGCGTCAGCGCGACTAAGAAATTATATACGCGTAGCATCTCGGGTACGAAGTAAATGTTTGCGAAGTTTCCGAGCGGTTATAAATCTGAAACTGTACAAGTGTTCCGTACGACATAATTCTTTTTACGCGAAACGAACAGACTGACTCCGCGGTGATCCTGTAAGTCGCGTAATAAAAGTTTACTCTCGTGTATCGTGCAACTTAAATATCAATATACATATTTTAACCATTTACGGTGTAACCTCAGTGTCTCCTTGACTTCACCCGCTTCGATATTATCTCCATCATCGAAAATCCCAAAGAAAACGCTTATTAACCTTGTTACAACCTATTCTACTTTCAAACTCGTTTCATCTCAATCATTGCTCGTTCGCCTCTCTGCCACATGCAGTAGATGCTGAAACTCGCAACGATTCTCTCATCTCACTCTATCTCAATCGTTACTCGTTCGCCTCTTTGTCGCGCATACACCTGCGCACTGGACGCCCGAAACTTGTATCGATTCTTTTACTCTGCTGTGACTCTCCTGTGTTGTAATCATTACTCGTTCGCCTCCTTGTCGCGCAGTCGCTTGCGCACTCGACGCAGAAACTTGTAGTGGTTCTTTTATTCATTCCCAAGCTAAACTCGTCATACTCTTTGTGCCTCCTCTGTCATACACGCGTAGCACATTCCTCGCTTCCTCCTCTACCTCGTTCGTGCCTCTACGCAACAGCCACGTCGCAGTGCTCATTGTCTCGAGCACTGGAGGCTGTAGCTAGCCGGCACTTCCCAGCCTATTTTATCTGAATAACAACATCCGTCACGATAACCCGAACAGCCACGTCCGCTGCTAACCGTCGCGTATACATCCTATGGGTAGAAGGCGAGGCGGTTGTAAATTCAACTCTCGAAGACGGGACGCTATTAAGCTCGGTAAAAGTAAAAGTCCGCCGGGACATAGTGTGCCAGAGAAAAGACTATATCTCGCTTTAAAAGAAATCGTCGAGTTCGTGAACGCGACACCTATACTACCTCGGATTATTTCCGACGTCATTCTTCCAACACCGATAGAGCTCGTACGGCAAAGAACGGCTGACCTCGAGGCAGTTACCAGCACAGCTGATCGACCCAATTCCGACGTCGAGGCCATCACGTACAACCAAGCCATCATCACCCTCTACGCTCTTCCGCTCGAATAATCATCGAAAGGTACAACACATAATTAATAAATAATACACACACTCTATTCAATATTCGGAAATAAATTAGTCCTTTTAGTCCTCATCCCGGACGAGCACATTCTCGTGCAAATTGAGGATCAATACCTGTTATTTCGCGCGTTTCCAAATTTTGCTTTTTAAAAATATAACATTTGCATCCGCGACGTAACAGAGAGATAGAGAGATAGAGAGATAGAGAGATAGAGAGATAGAGAGATAGAGAGATAGAGAGATAGAGAGATAGAGAGATAGAGAGATAGAGAGATAGAGAGATAGAGAGATAGAGAGATAGAGAGATAGAGAGATAGAGAGATAGAGAGATGGAGAGATAGAGAGATAGAGAGATAGGGAGATAGAGAGATGGAGAGATAGAGAGATAGAGAGATAGAGAGATAGAGAGATAGAGAGATAGAGAGATAGAGAGATAGAGAGATAGAGAGATAGAGAGATAGAGAGATAGAGAGATAGAGAGATAGAGAGATAGAGAGATAGAGAGATAAAGAGATAGAGAGATAGAGAGATAGAGAGATAGAGAGATAGAGAGATAGAGAGATAGAGAGATAGAGAGATAGAGAGATAGAGAGATAGAGAGATAGAGAGATAGAGAGATAGAAAGATAGAGAGATAGAGAGATAGAGAGATAGAGAGATAGAGAGATAGAGAGATAGAGAGATAGAGAGATAGAGAGATAGAGAGATAGAGAGATAGAGAGATAGAGAGATAGAGAGATAGAGAGATAGAGAGATAGAGAGATAGAGAGATAGAGAGATAGAGAGATAGAGAGATAGAGAAATAGAGAGATAGAGAGATAGAGAGATAGAGAGATAGAGAGATAGAGAGATAGAGAGATAGAGAGATAGAGAGATAGAGAGATAGAGAGATAGAGAGATAGAGAGATAGAGAGATAGAGAGATAGAGAGATAGAGAGATAGAGAGATAGAGAGATAGAGAGATAGAGAGATAGAGAGATAGAGAGATAGAGAGATAGAGAGATAGAGAGATAGAGAGATAGAGAGATAGAGAGATAGAGAGATAGAGAGATAGAGAGATAGAGAGATAGAGAGATAGAGAGATAGAGAGATAGAGAGATAGAGAGATGGAGAGATAGAGAGATGGAGAGATAGAGAGATAGAGAGATAGAGAGATAGAGAGATAGAGAGATAGAGAGATAGAGAGATAGAGAGATAGAGAGATAGAGAGATAGAGAGATAGAGAGATAGAGAGATAGAGAGATAGAGAGATAGAGAGATAGAGAGATAGAGAGATAGAGAGATAGAGAGATAGAGAGATAGAGAGATAGAGAGATAGAGAGATAGAGAGATAGAGAGATAGAGAGATAGAGAGATAGAGAGATAGAGAGATAGAGAGATAGAGAGATAGAGAGATAGAGAGATAGAGAGATAGAGAGATAGAGAGATAGAGAGATAGAGAGATAGAAAGATAGAGAGATAGAGAGATAGAGAGATAGAGAGATAGAGAGATAGAGAGATAGAAAGATAGAGAGATAGAGAGATAGAGAGATAGAGAGATAGAGAGATAGAGAGATAGAGAGATAGAGAGATAGAGAGATAGAGAGATAGAGAGATAGAGAGATAGAGAGATAGCGAGTTAGAGAGATAGAGAGATAGAGAGATAGAGAGATAGAGAGATAGAGAGATAGAGAGATAGAGAGATAGAGAGATAGAGAGATAGAGAGATAGAGAGATAGAGAGATAGAGAGATAGAGAGATAGAGAGATAGAGAGATAGAGAGATAGAGAGATAGAGAGATAGAGAGATAGAGAGATAGAGAGATAGAGAGATAGAGAGATAGAGAGATAGAGAGATAGAGAGATAGAGAGATAGAGAGATAGAGAGATAGAGAGATAGAGAGATAGAGAGATAGAGAGATAGAGAGATAGAGAGATAGAGAGATAGAGAGATAGAGAGATAGAAAGATTGAGAGATAGAGAGATAGAGAGATAGAGAGATAGAGAGATAGAGAGATAGAGAGATAGAGAGATAGAGAGATAGAGAGATAGAGAGATAGAGAGATAGAGAGATAGAGAGATAGAGAGATAGAGAGATAGAGAGATAGAGAGATAGAGAGATAGAGAGATAGAGAGATAGAGAGATAGAGAGATAGAGAGATAGAGAGATAGAGAGATAGAGAGATAGAGAGATAGAGAGATAGAGAGATAGAGAGATAGAGAGATAGAGAGATAGAGAGATAGAGAGATAGAGAGATAGAGAGATAGAGAGATAGAGAGATAGAGAGATAGAGAGATAGAGAGATAGAGAGATAGAGAGATAGAGAGATAGAGAGATAGAGAGATAGAGAGATAGAGAGATAGAGAGATAGAGAGATAGAGAGATAGAGAGATAGAGAGATAGAGAGATAGAGAGATAGAGAGATAGAGAGATAGAGAGATAGAGAGATAGAGAGATAGAGAGATAGAGAGATAGAGAGATAGAGAGATAGAGAGATAGAGAGATAGAGAGATAGAGAGATAGAGAGATAGAGAGATAGAGAGATAGAGAGATAGAGAGATAGAGAGATAGAGAGATAGAGAGATAGAGAGATAGAGAGATAGAGAGATAGAGAGATAGAGAGATAGAGAGATAGAGAGATAGAGAGATAGAGAGATAGAGAGATAGAGAGATAGAGAGATAGAGAGATAGAGAGATAGAGAGATAGAGAGATAGAGAGATAGAGAGATAGAGAGATAGAGAGATAGAGAGATAGAGAGATAGAGAGATAGGAGAGATAGAGAGATAGAGAGATAGAGAGATAGAGAGATAGAGAGATAGAGAGATAGAGATAGAGAGATAGAGAGATAGAGAGATAGAGAGATAGAGAGATAGAGAGATAGAGAGATAGAGAGATAGAGAGATAGAGAGATAGAGAGATAGAGAGATAGAGAGATAGAGAGATAGAGAGATAGAGAGATAGAGAGATAGAGAGATAGAGAGATAGAGAGATAGAGAGATAGAGAGATAGAGAGATAGAGAGATAGAGAGATAGAGAGATAGAGAGATAGAGAGATAGAGAGATAGAGAGATAGAGAGATAGAGAGATAGAGAGATAGAGAGATAGAGAGATAGAGAGATAGAGAGATAGAGAGATAGAGAGATAGAGAGATAGAGAGATAGAGAGATAGAGAGATAGAGAGATAGAGAGATAGAGAGATAGAGAGATAGAGAGATAGAGAGATAGAGAGATAGAGAGATAGAGAGATAGAGAGATAGAGAGATAGAGAGATAGAGAGATAGAGAGATAGAGAGATAGAGAGATAGAGAGATAGAGAGATAGAGAGATAGAGAGATAGAGAGATAGAGAGATAGAGAGATAGAGAGATAGAGCGATAGAGCGATAGAGAGATAGAGAGATAGAGAGATAGAGAGATAGAGAGATAGAGAGATAGAGAGATAGAGAGATAGAGAGATAGAGAGATAGAGAGATAGAGAGATAGAGAGATAGAGAGATAGAGAGATAGAGAGATAGAGAGATAGAGAGATAGAGAGATAGAGAGATAGAGAGATAGAGAGATAGAGAGATAGAGAGATAGAGAGATAGAAAGATAGAGAGATAGAGAGATAGAGAGATAGAGAGATAGAGAGATAGAGAGATAGAGAGATAGAGAGATAGAGAGATAGGGCGATAGAGAGATAGAGAGATAAATAGATAGAGAGATAGAGAGATAGCGAGATAGAGAGATACAGAGATAAAGAGATAGAGAGATAGAGAGATAGAGAGATAGAGAGATAGAGAGATAGAGAGATAAAGAGATAGAGAGATAGAGAGATAGAGAGATAGAGAGATAGAGAGATAGAGAGATAGAGAGATAGAGAGATAGAGAGATAGAGAGATAGAGAGATAGAGAGATAGAAAGATTGAGAGATAGAGAGATAGAGAGATAGAGAGATAGAGAGATAGAGAGATAGAGAGATAGAGAGATAGAGAGATAGAGAGATAGAGAGATAGAGAGATAGAGAGATAGAGAGATAGAGAGATAGAGAGATAGAGAGATAGAGAGATAGAGAGATAGAGAGATAGAGAGATAGAGAGATAGAGAGATAGAGAGATAGAGAGATAGAGAGATAGAGAGATAGAGAGATAGAGAGGAAGAGAGATAGAGAGATAGAGAGATAGAGAGATAGAGAGATAGAGAGATAGAGAGATAGAGCGATAGAGAGATAGAGAGATAGAGAGATAGAGAGATAGAGAGATAGAGAGATAGAGAGATAGAGAGATAGAGAGATAGAGAGATAGAGAGATAGAGAGATAGAGAGATAGAGAGATAGAGAGATAGAGAGATAGAGAGATAGAGAGATAGAGAGATAGAGAGATAGAGAGATAGAGAGATAGAGAGATAGAGAGATAGAGAGATAGAGAGATAGAGAGATAGAGAGATAGAGAGATAGAGAGATAGAGAGATAGAGAGATAGAGAGATAGAGAGATAGAGAGATAGAGAGATAGAGAGATAGAGAGATAGAGAGATAGAGAGATAGAGAGATAGAGAGATAGAGAGATAGAGAGATAGAGAGATAGAGAGATAGAGAGATAGAGAGATAGAGAGATAGAGAGATAGAGAGATAGAGAGATAGAGAGATAGAGAGATAGAGAGATAGAGAGATAGAGAGATAGAGAGATAGAGAGATAGAGAGATAGAGAGATAGAGAGATAGAGAGATAGAGAGATAGAGAGATAGAGAGATAGAGAGATAGAGAGATAGAGAGATAGAGAGATAGAGAGATAGAGAGATAGAGAGATAGAGAGATAGAGAGATAGAGAGATAGAGAGATGGAGAGATAGAGAGATAGAGAGATAGAGAGATAGGGAGATAGAGAGATGG
>CAXAQZ010000670.1:0-17151 GCA_963971145.1 Sussaba pulchella | reverse complement strand
TATTATTATTATTATTATTATTATTATTATTATTATTATTATTATTATTATTATTATTATTATTATTATTTCATTATTATTATTATTCATGAAAATTGTAATCATAATTTGAAACGATGCAAACGCTGTTTTAGTCAGCTGATAGCTGATAGCTTCTGTGTGCGACTCGAAGTAACACAGCCATAACGGAGTCGTACGGGGAAGAGTGCGCTGCCGCTGAATTTCAACCATCAACGTATATATATATGTCATGTCGATATATATGTCGATGCTTCCAATACCAGTAGGGAAGAAACAGGGAGACCGTAGCGATGACGCAACATGAATGAGTGAGATGGTTAATTGCCGCCGAGCGTGAGCAGAAGCGAGCATGACGTCGGGCGAATCGTCCGTCGTTGGCTCGCGTCGAATCTCTATTCCGCAGCGCAAGTAGAACAGAAACAGCAAGAGCGTAGCGGTGGAGGGAAGCAAAGAGTGAGCTGGTTAATCGCCGCCGAGCGTGAGTAGAAGCGAGACCGACAGCGGACACGGCATGCGTCGTTGGCTCGCGTCGAATCCGTATCCCACAGCGCAAGCAGAACAGTAACAGCAAGAGCGTAGCGGTGGAGGAAAGCAAAGAGTGAGCTGGTTAATCGCCGCCGAGCGTGAGTAGAAGCGAGACCGACAACGGGCGTGGCATCAGTCGTTGACTCGCGTCAGATTCCTATCCCGGAGCGTGAGTTGGAGAGTGCGAGCACAATGAGCGAAGGGAGTAGCACGTCTCGCGGTGGGATAGCTGCCGAATTAGTGGGAGAGAGCAAACGTTACAGGACGATAGCATGAGCGCAAGAAAGATGCCGTTGGAGGCGGGGCTTATATGTCTTCCATGTGTTTGTCACACCGATAGGACAGTAATGCCATCTAACAGAAAAAAGCGACACTAATCGCATCGTCCAAAATCTAACATGGGAAGTGCGGTTCCATGTAATCTTTCTTCTTTGGCGGGGCCGTGTAGCAGAAGCTCGCAGAAACATCAGCTGTGCGAACAGGGTCAAAAACGATATGTATAGATATACCGAACTATACATATGACCTATATCTGCGGCCTACCCTCTCGGATGCGAGCGCTCGTGGCGGCCACTCTCGGAACCTTGCTATTTCACGGATTTTTGTCCCAGATTCTGTTACCGGAGTTCGGTCTCCTGTCCTCTAGTCTCCCTGGTGAGCATATACATGGACGCACGTTCACTCTCGTACGCATTCACACACGTTCTCTCTCGCTCCAGAGCAAGTGCTGATAGCGCTGTCTCTCTCGCATTCGCTGATGTCGTCAAGGACATCGTAGCTCGTCCGGCTATATCTATATTGCACTATCGCCTAAGGCCGAAGGATCCCCAACGCTCGTCGGGTCTCGCCTCGGGCATCCACACGCAGTCATGCACAGAACGGTCTAATAGAATGCTCGGAATACGCCGAGAGTTACCGAACGTTTCCGATGTGCTTGCGCTCGACCCCAGCAAAACAGAATTTTTCGATTCTGTCTCGTCCGCAAGTTTCACGACGCTCTCCCCCGGAACCGCCCCCCCCCCCCCCTCCTTCCCGTACCACCTGTATAGCGGGGTCCATACGACTTGGGTCCAGGTTCAAATACGGGATCCGTGCCGTTCGGATCCGTATGGAAATATCAATTAATTATTTTTGTTCAATAATTTGTTACCAATTCATAACCATAATAAATCATTGTCAACCATTGATCAATGAGAAATTTCTTCTCTTGTTCAAGTACTTATCACTTTTTTGTACTCAACTACTTGCATTGAATCAACTCGCAATTTATGAATTCATTATGTCATCGTTTCTCTGACTTACAAGGAAACCGCGCGATGTGTCCCTCTCCGATCTTGATAAAACTTTGCACGATTGTAGAGCAGGTCAAAATATTCGACTCGTATTTTTTTTTATCTCCTGAGTCCCATATTTAGGGGATGAAAACTGCCCTTGAAAATCGAGGGATTTTTCGCTTTTCGATTATAACTCGTGAACGAGGGAAGATGGGACAAAAGTTTCAATGGGGAGGTTATAGCATTTGATGCGCACTAGACATTCGTGATAAGAACGATCAATTAATTGAAAAAATTGACCATTATTTATTCAAAGAATGGGTTTTTTTTTTACATAATTCCGAGGGTTTTAGTTCGAACGAAATGTGACTTCGTCAATGTATACATAATGGAAAAATAAAGTTAACGTGTTTTTGGGTTTTTCAATATCTTGCATATATGGAGGTGTGAACCACCCTTGCAGTTTTCGATGAAATTGTAATTGTAATTGTTGTGCATAATTGGTAATTCCATTCGGAATATTTACGTCATTTCATGTCCGTAATAACTGTTCCATTATAATTGAACATTTAGAACTGCAATTTAGCAGACCGACCCGGTCAGAGACTGAAAACCACCCCTGAAAATCGTAAGATTTTTCGTTTTTCGCTTATATCTCGTAACCGGGATGAGATAGAAAAAAAGTTGCAATGGCAAAGTTACTGCATTTTACGCGCACTATACGGGGTGAGGCACATAAAGTGTGACAGAGCAGTAGCACTCAAGCTATTGATCATATCCAAAAATATTTAAGACAAAAAATTCAGTGTTCGAGAAGGCCGTTATACTGGACCACTCTTTTTTTTATCGGTGGAGGCGCTGAAGCTACGTCGAGGTCAACTCCACTTTTTTAAATGGAACCATGTATTTTTTTTTTTTTTTTAAGACATTGTTACCGATTTTAAGACGAATTCAGCGACCTACAACACAAGGTCATTCTAGTCACGCAAATTATGAAAAAATTCGAAAAACCGAAATATATCTCAATAATCACTTTCAAAGGTTCCACTAATCTTGGTTTGGGTCTACCTACAGAAGATGCTCGAAGTGATGACTCCCGACTTGTAAACATTTGTTTGATCGTTGTTTTAATTTCTTACGATACGAATGTTTTTTGTCGGCAGCAAGTACGCATTTTCTGTTGACAAATCAGTGAGTCACGCATTACCTTCTAATGTGAGTACATCGGATCGCGAAAATGAACGATTTTCAAGAATCTTTTGATATGTTGATGGTGCTGGGGGAATGCCGTAAACATTACAGAACCGCCCAAGCGGCTCGTTATCCAAATTGGTAACAAAAATTGTACGTGGCTTTTGAGCGATTAGCTGACCGTTTTTATCGCTTACACCACAAATGTTGGCTGAAGTTAGAGACGGTGTTTTCAACAACTGCTTACAAGTCGAGGGTCATCACTTCAAGCATCTTCTGGAGGTGAACCGAAATCAAGATTAGTGGATCCTTTGAAAGTAATTATTCCGATATGTTTTGATTTTTCCAGTATTTTCATACTTTGCGTGACTAGAATGATCTTGTGTTGTAGGTCGCTAAATTCGTCTCAAAATCGGAAATAATGTCACCGAAAAAAAAATACATGATTCCATTTGAAAAAGTGGAGTTGACCTTGACGTAGCTTCAGGGCCTCCACCGATAAAAATATTGGGTGGTCCAGTATGACGGCCTTCTCGGACACTGACACTTTTGCCTGAAACGGTTTTGGATATAATCAATAGTTTAGGTGCTATTGCTCTGTCACACTTCATGTGCCTCACCCTGTATACATTGGTGATAAAAACGAACAATAAATTTGACCTATTGAATATTATTTTCTTTAAAAAATGGATTTTTTTAACATGTCTACGAGGGTTTTAGTTCGATCGGAATGTGACTTCGTCAATGTATGAATGATAGAGAAATAAAGCTTACATATTTTTGGTTTTATTCATATCTCGCCCTTAAGGGCGTGTAAACCGCTGTCGAACTTTTCAATAATATTGTACCATAATTGGCGATTTCATTCGTAATACAAAACCTCACAAAACTGTATCCAGTAAAATTAACGATCCGGCGAAAGATGTTTTATTAGGGTTACAGAAGGGCCAGAACCACGTTTTCTCGAGATTCAGTTCAGACGTATTTTTTAATTCTGTCGATATATCACACTGATTGTGAACAAAATGACGCATTCGTAAAGGTAAATGAAAAAATCACAAAAATGCTTCGGAAAAGAACACGAACGGATTATTCTACGGATTATATTTTATCGCTCGTGATAATCGCTTCTGCCTATGAACGTCAACAACTTCGCGAGGTTGAATTTGAATCCATTGATATTTTTGAAATAAAATTTTCATCATCAGTGCTGAATGATAGAAATATTATTTTTTGAATATCAATAGATTCAGATATTTATAAGCTTTAGAACGGTGCTTACAAAAAGTTTCTAGCTTTTTTTGTCGCGAAGTTCTCGACGTTCAGAGGCAGACGTGATTTTTGCGAACGCGCTTCTTTAGTGGCTTCATAGTTTCCGCCAGTACTGTACATTATCGCGTCTAACATTTTTTTCGTTTAATATGGAAACGCATAATCCGAATGTAAATTTCATACGGGCTGTCGCTAGCTCAGAATACGTTTCCAATTCCGCAACGAGATAAATACAGTTTTGGTAGGTTTTGTATTACGAATGAAAATGCCAATTAAGGTACACTATTATCGAAAGGTTCGAGAGTGGTTTACACACCCTTAAGGGCAAGTTATGAATGAAACCAAAAATACGTGAGCTTTATTTTTCCATCATTCATACATTGACAAAGTCACATTCCGATCGAACTAAAACCCTCGTAGACATGTTAAAAAACCCCATTTTTTAAATAAATAATATTCAATTGTTTAAATTTATTGTTCGTTTTTATCACCAATGTATAGTGCGCGTAAAATGCAGTAACTTTGCCATTGCAACTTTTTTTCTGTCTCATCCCGCTTACGAGATATAAGCGAATAACGAAAAATCCTACGATTTTCAGGGGTGGTTTTCCGTCTCTGAGCGAGTCGGTCTACTAAATTGCAGTTCTAAGTGTTTAATTATTATGGAACACTTGCTACGGACATGAAATGATGTAAATATTACGAATGGAATTACCAATTATGATACAATATCGTCAAAAACTTCAAGGGTGGTTCACACCCCCATATATGCAAGATATTAAAAAACCTAAAAACACGTAAACTTTATTTTTTCATCATGTATACATTGACGAAGTCACATTTCGTCCTAACTAAAACCCTCGGAATTATGAAAAAAAAGAACCCATTCTTTGAATAAATAATGTTCAATTCTTTCAATTAATTGATCGTTCTTATCCGGAATGTCCAGTGCGTATTAATAGCAATAATCTCCTCATTGAAAGTTTTTTCCTATGTCTCCTCGTTCACGAGTTATAATCAAAAAACGAAAAATCCCTTGATTTTCAAGGGCAGGTTTAACCCCCTAAATATGGGACTCAGAAGATAAAAAAAATACGGGTCCAATATTTTGACCTGCTCTACAATCGTGCAAAGTTTTATCAAGATCGGAGGGGGACACATCGCGCGGTTTCCTTGTTAGAGCAGAACACATGACCATGAGTTTTTAATAATTTCAGCCAAAACTTGACTTTGATTCGGCGTTGACTTTTTTTATAATACACTCATCAAAAAATTAAAGGACCACAGAACAGAACAGAATAGAACAGAGAACAGAGAACAGAGAACAGTCGAAATTTGTCGAAATTTCAGGCATGTGTATCTCCGCGAAAAATAGTCGGATTCAGATAATTCACAGCTTCTTTATTAGCTCGAATCTTTGACTTTCCGAATCGAAGGTTAAACGATTTTTATCATGCCCTGCTGCTCTGTGCCAAGGGCAGAAACGAACAAAATACGGTTGTCTGAATTTTTATGAAAATTCGAGGAGGTGCGTGGCCTTTGACAAATTTTTTACAGAAAATGTATTCAAAACATTTGATAGCCTGTCTATTTCCATGCAAAATCCTTTTTTATTTATTGCTGTGCGATTTTTTTTGACTGAGTTATTCACTCCCAAAGCAAAAAATACATTTTTTTTCAAGCGCCTGTATCTCCTGAAATAATGATCGTACAACAATTGCTTGGATATCATTGGGAAGATAAAATTATCTTCTTAAAAATGCTCACACGAGATTTAGCAAAAAAAATTTCTTTCTTCGCAGTATTTACACTTCAAAAACATGTAAAAAAACGGCTAAATATTGGCAAATATTGGTAATTGATTCTCAGTAAGGTAATCATGATACGGAAGTCGCGATCACACGCAAATGCAATCTTCCTTATTTGATGGTTAAAATCCAGTCAGGGAAAATCGTAAAGAAGTTTTTATAAAACCATTAAAGAAAAAAAAATGTGTGCCCTATAGATGTTTCCAAATTTTACTAAAAATTAAGAAATGACTGTTTTAGGGCTTTAACCGTTGAGGATGTAGCAGCAAGAACCGACAGAGATTTCGGAATTTTTTTTTATTCATGAAAATTAACTCAGGATTCTCCTTTAAAACTTTGAAAAAAATTTTTTTTTTTTTTTTACATTTTTCGAAAGTAAATATGTTCAAGAATGTTCGTCGAAGGCATATTATATGGCCCAGGCATCGCTGATTGAGGGTAAGATAATTTTTTCTACGATTTGTCACTCACCAAAACTTTAAACGCGTTTTTCTCGAAACGACATTTTCAAGTACCGTGGTCGTGATAACTCAAAAAGTACTGAACCGATCCTTGTGAAATTTGGAACACATATTTTATATGTTTGTACCAACCGACCTAACTACAATCAACTTAAAATTTTGAATGGAACCATTTTTTTATTGCAAAAAAAGACCCAAAAAAAAACGCATTTTTTTTTCTCATTTTAGCCGCCATTTTGTTAATTTTGCACGTAAATAAAATATTTTAGTTAGGTCGGTTCCTGAAGACATACTGAACATGAAACTATTTGATTTTTTTCAGACCATCCGTCGGGAAGATTTCACGACCACGGCAACGGTACCTTCTTTTCGAGGCGTTGGCTTTAAACATATTTTACGTGTACAAAAAATGAAAAAAATACATTTAAAAAATTTTTTTTATGTACTTAAAGAGTGTATTCATCGAACATTTTAAACCCCATATCGATGTCTTTAATAGTATTCTCAGAAAAAATTCACGAAAATAGTGTTTTTTTTCATGGTTTCAAAGTAGAATCCTGCCTTAAGAATCTAAAAAATGGTCTGATTCATAAAAGATGCATAATTTTTTTGCAGAGATTCAGTAATTTAAAAAATTTCGGATGTTTTTTATTGATAAAAATGACGAGAAAATTATCCCTCAATTGGGTCAAACATTTGACAGCTGCGAACACGCAGGAAAAAAATTCGTATCAACTCGGGAATTGGCACGATTGTTAATGACAGTATTAAGGTAGTATCCTACTTAAGAGACTTACCAGTCAGAATTTGATAAAACTTATCATACCTGTGGGTATTGATAAGAAAAAGGTTCAGTTAAATTTTTATGGCTCTAGCGAGTACGAGAAAAAAGATATCAACACTTTTATTTTCACACGTTTAATATGGAGTCTTATGGGAAATCATGCGTTTTCTTTGCTTAATTTGATATAATACGAAAACTACCAGTCAGATTTTAATGAAGAAAGGTAAAATGTAAGTTTAATATTCAGAGAACATTTTGGGCACTTGAAAGTCGAGGTCACGAGACTGTGATGATAATAATAAGCAATTAAACATCGGGAAAATATACTGTATATGAGGAGTTGGTGGGGATCCAGTAGACATGGCAACGTTGCGCGAAAGATTAGGCTCGGCGCGCAATTTGAAATGTGTCAGGCATAATGTAGAGACTCCTGTGATCTTCTCGCACTGTCTGCACTTTATGTAAAAAATCGACGCTAAGCCAAAACGTTTTTCCACCTCGATGTCATCCAACGAGAGCACACATTTGCAGCACATGCAATACATATTTTTGCCTAGCGTTTTTATGTGGACGATTCGACGACCCTCAACGCCATGAAATGAATCCATATTTGAATCAGTTTTGAGGTTAGGTGACTCAAATTTACCATCCTCGGCTCTTAACTTTTCAGCTTGCTCTACCGTTTGCAGTCTTTTTTTGTACATTTTTTCCGTCACTCTTTTACCCTTCCAATGAAATATTTTACGTTCATTTGCACTTGAACTCAACGGTATTGACGCTGACATTTTGCGACCTATTTCGCGAAGCGCGTTGATTTCGATGTTCTCTCTCTCTTTCTCTCTCTAATAGACATCATAGTGCGCGACGATGCCACATCAAAGTACTACGTGCCTCAATCAGGAGATGGTATATCTTAGACGTGCTTTGACTCTTACAATATGTACGATACTACCTTAACTAAGAAATGCTCGGTCCACATTTGAGATTTTGACATTTTTTACACAATGGCGGCTACATAACGAAGCGAAGAGAGAGAGAGCCATTTATGAAGTGTATGTTTTTGAAGTGTAAATACTGCGAATAAAAAATTTTTTTTTGCAAAATTTCGTATAAGCATTTTTAAGAAGATACGTTTATCTTTCTAATGATATGTGAGCAATTGTTATACGACCATTATTTCAGGAGATACGGGCGCTCTAAAAAAAATGTGTTTTTTGCTTTGGGAGTGAATAACGCAGTCCAAAAAAAAATCGCACAGCAATAAATAAAAAAGCATTTTGCACAGAAATGGACAGGCTATCAAATGTTTTGAATACATTTCTGTAAAAAATGTGTCGAACGCCGCGCACCTTCCCGAATTTCATAAAAATTGAGACAACCGTTTTTTGTTCGTTTCTGCCCTTGGTACAGAGCAGCAGGGCATGATAAAAAATGTGCAACCTTTGATTCTAGAAGTCAAAGATTTAAGCTAATAAACAAGCTGTGAATTATCTGAATCCGACTATTGTTCGCGGAGATACAGATGCCTAAAATTTCGACAAATTTCGACTATTCTCAAGTGGTTCTTTAATTTTTTTGATGAGTGTATAATCACCGGACTGGTCTGTTGAATAAAAAAGAATTTAATTTCAATGTTCGAGATGGCAACATCATCATGGTGTCTGATCGCCACGCAGGAGACCCGGGTTCAAATCTTGATTGATGGTGGATTTTGTTCCCGGTGCAACTGTCGTTTTTTATTGAATAAAATCTAGAAATAGTCGGGTACAGAAAATTGTAAGACACATTCAAGATCTTTCAGGATCTTTTTATTTTATCTTTGAAAGTAAATATCTCGTGACCCAACGGTTGAAGAAACACGGTCCTGAAACATTTTTCGTTTGTCCAACGAATTTTCGTATTCGACTATTTCTAGGTTTTATTAAATCAAAAAACAGTGAGATCGAAAATACATTTTTCGTGGTAATTATTTACTTTCACGGCTTTTCCGAATTCTACAGTTTAAAAAAATTTTTTTTTTTCGAAAATGTTTGTTTGGTTCTCTACATGAAGAATGAGGTAGGGGAGGTCAGAAAATGTTATCAAAAATATATTTCTTTACGTATTTTCGAAATTAACCCCTTGCCGTGCTTTAACGAGTCTGACTTGTGATGAAAATTTTGGGCCAAACATGAATATAACGAGCCAGGCTCGTGAATAGATCGTCGGGCCAAACGTAAACATCACGAGCCGAGGTCGTTCACAGATAGTCGGATCAAACATAAACATCGCGCATCAGTCTGATTTGTTTACCACGCGTTGACGCGTAACACTTGGGCCCGATTTTTGTCGAGCTAAATGGCACGGCAGGGGGTTAAAAAAAATATGTTTTTCTTGTTTCGGAGGTTCGGGAGTTTTTCTCAAAAAAAAACGACCATCAATAAGGAGGGGGGGGGGGGTTGTAAAACTCGTGGGCAAGATAAACCGTTCTGTGCATGACTACGTGTGAATGCCTGAAGCGGGACCCGACGGTCGTTTGGGAACCTTCGGCCTTCGGCGATGGTGCAATATAGATGTAGCCGGACCAGCTACGATGTTCTTGACGACATCGCCGAATGCGAGAGAGACAGCGCTATCAGCGCTTGCTCTGGAGCGAGAGAGAACGTGTGTGAATGTGTACGAGAGTGAACGTGCGTCCATGTATATGCTCACATATGCCGCGTTGTGTCGCGATATGTATAATTAAAATAGCGACTATTATGAAAAATCAATTAATTCTATCTTACATCTTACATTTATTCCATCTTGCATCTGACATTTATTTCATCCTACATCTGACATTTATTCGATCTTACATCTTAAAAATATCAGAAATGTCAATCTGGCCTGGTCATATATATGTAACATCGAAATCTCGTCCACCACGTGCACGGGGCGGAGCCTCCGGGCTCAGCTGTTTAGAACCGGAAGCCAGCCATTTTTTTTCACGTCCACATTCGCGAGGACTGTAATACCGACAATTTACATCCAGAAGTCGGTAGGCCGGAATCTGCAGCATCGATTGTTTCACATCTACCTTTTTTAGTTCGCGGCTCGCCGCTACGGGTAGTGGCGCTGCAAAAACATCCACCACCAAAACAGGCTCCGTGGTACATCTCTCCTCTAATCTCTGGCTCCGTGGTACATCTCTCCTCTAATCTCTGGTTGTGCTGTAGCGGAATGGGAGAGCACAGAATGGTGGTGAAGGCCGATCTGCAGATTCCAAACGAACCGGCGAATTACGAATGTCGTCGGTCGGTAATAGATACTGCTCGCACGCACGTAAATACGCTTCGGTCGTGGTGTGGCGAAATGCAAAACTACAACTGGTCGTGACGGCCGGTCTGCAGATTCCAAACGAGCCGGCGTATTATGAATGTAGTCGATCGACACTAGATATAGCTCGTCAACACGTAACGGCGCGTTTCATTTACATTCTAGCTATGTTTACATAGCTTTCACGCCACATGACCATCACTAGTGCCCGAGAGAGCCTTCCTCGATTTTTTCGGTTTTTGTAACAAATGAAATGATTTTTTCCACCTTTCAATCTTCTTTTTCGAAGATCTCAACAATCAAATCATTTTGCATTAATACAAGCGAAAGACTCCGAAAAACCCTTCTTCGATATTGCAGAAATTTCTTTCTTTCAATTACGAAAACAAAAAATTGCCAGAAATGAAGAAAAAGCTCCTACAGCTTGAGGATTGAGTTCATATTTTTCAAAAACACAAATTTGGAATTTATAAAATTCTCAAAAGCCGTAAGACATAAAATTGGATGGAAAAAAAATTGCGGGAATCAAACCCGGGCCGACCGCGTGATAATCCTCAACGTTACCGGTGACGCTACTCGGTAATCTATAGGCTGTCGTGGTTTTATCATACAGACCCGTCCACGAAAGTCATCTCCGAAAACAAAGCCGAAACGATCAAGACACGCACACACACACACGTACGCACGCAGGCACACATAAGGAAAAAAGGAAGGGGGAGCGAGTCCCAAGACACAACGAAGAACAACAATGTTCCCATCCGAACGGAGAACGGGCCGTGTTTACATTTGATTGTTGTCACACACCACACACACACACACACACACACACACACACACACACACACACACACACACACACACACACACACACACACACACACACACACACACACACACACACACACACACACACACACACACACACACACACACACACACACACACACACACACACACACACACACACACACACACACACACACACACACACACACACACACACACACACACACACACACAGACTCATCCGGCTCTATCTATACTTTGCGTTCGGTATGGTCATGAACGAAGCCGGCGAAATAGGATTTCTCGATTCTCACTCGTCCTCAAGTTTGGCCGGCGCGCTTGGCGCCCGCCCGCCCGTCCCGCGCCCCTCTCCGTGTTGGGTTGGCATTAAGCGGGATCCCCACTTCAAATTATAAATTCATTATGCGATCATTTTTATGAGAATGAGTTAAAAACATTTTTATGAGCCCATGATACATCTATTTTATAACAAAAATTGCGAAATAGAATAATACAAATACAAAATAAAAATAATTATAAAAAATTCAACATGACGCGAAGACTCGGAAACTAAAATTTTGAAGTCTGATATGGATTGTTTACTTGGGTGACGAATTGTTTCATGACGGCATTATAAAACAAAGCTGCAATAAAACTTGCATTGTGCTTTCCTTGCATCATAGGTAGTGCACGAAATCTTTTCATGGGGGAGCATTCCTGTTCAATCTTGGATTTTCTCGGAAGACAGTTTCGTTCACTACCCATCTTTCGGAAAAAGCAGATTGTAAATTTCAACTTGCAGCCTGTTTTTGATAACATGAGTGGTAGAACCTTCGAATGGAAATTCAAGACCTAATGTTTTATCCCTTTAAACGAGTGTAAACACGGCGCGGTCTCCGTTTCGGATGGCAACATTGTTGTTGGTCTCGTTTCGTCTTGGGACGTCTCGTTTGTTGACTTAGTCTCGCGCGTAGGGCGGTTTCTCTCTCTCCCTCTGTCTCTCTCTCTCTTCCTCTGGGTGTGTGTGTGTCTGCGAGTGGTCCGCGCGTGCGTATGTGTGTGTGTGTGTGGAATAGACTGGGTCATTTCAGAACGATATTTTTTCATGGTTCTTCTCAACTTAAAAGTCGTTAGTTTATGTCTAGACAGAAAGCCTTGTGCAAGGAGGGCGCTGTCAAAAAATATTTAGAGGTCCATCACCGGCTTTGAATTTTTCCCATTTGATTAACGTTGGAAATTATTTTTTTTTCCATTATTATGCGTGCACCCAAGTCTGTATCAATCGTACGGTATTTTCCCAATAAGTCTTTTGAAGGAAATTCAATTCTCTACAAAAAAGGTCTCTTGACTCACATCTGTAAAGTCAAATGCTTATGAGTAATTAAGGGGGTAGTACAATATCCGGAGCGCTGCGATCTACTGTACTATTCTTGTAGACCACCCCAAAATAAGAAGATAAACAAGAATACCAAATTTTAATATCTGGCTTAGTTTTCAAGATATCGATTTTTTTATGTTATTTTTTTTCGAGTATGCTATCCGTGGTGCTGCGGTAACTCAAGTCATGGGTAGGCAGCGCACGCCTACCGACCGCAGAGATTAGAGGAGAGATGTACCACGGAGCCTGTTTTGGTGGTGGATGTTTTTGCAGCGCCACTACCCGTAGCGGCGAGCCGCGAACTAAAAAAGGTAGATGTGAAACAATCGATGCTGCAGATTCCGGCCTACCGACTTGTGGATGTAAATTGTCGGTATTACAGTCCTCGCGAATGTGGACGTGAAAAAAAATGGCTGGCTTCCGGTTCTAAACAGCTGAGCCCGGAGGCTCCGCCCCGTGCACGTGGTGGACGAGATTTCGATGTTATATATGGGGTATTCCTGGGAATTTCGGCAACTTCGGACAGTTGGGTCAAAATTTTTGCCCCCCAATTTTTTCCATTAATATGTGTTGAAAATAAAGAGACACGTATTTCGGCGTTTTTGATTTTGAGCTCCCACTTTTGAAATACAGTCAAATGAAGTTTTTGAAGTATTGACCACATTCGGTCATTCAAATCGATATATCTCAGCAACGATTAGTGATAACTTGAAAAACCACGGGTCTTTTTTTTCGTTTTTGAACGCTCTATACAATAAAAACATTTACGATTATGTTGCACAAATTCAACAATAAGTTATAAACAATTCAAAATTAAAAATGAAATAAAACAAAAAACGTACCCTTAATTTTTAAAATGTATTTTTTTTTTAATTCCTTGAACAAAAACGAAAATTTAGCCACCTTGAACTTTTTGGGCCGACGCTTCGTTCGGGGTTACAGATTTTTCTGTCACAAAAAACCCGTAAATGTTTACCCGGTTCTTAAGAAAAAAAGCTATAACTTTCGAACGAAGCGTCGGCCCAAGTCCGGCCGAGTCTCAAAATTTTCGTTTTCGTTCAAGGAATTTGAAACAAAATCAATTTCAATAATTAAGGGTACTTTTTTTTTCATGCAAATTTTACTAATAAAATACGTAAATTTACGGGTTTTTTTGTGACAAAAAAATTTATAACTCCCGAACGAAGCGTCGGCCCAAAAAGTTCAAGGTGGCTAAATTTTCGTTTTTGTTCAAGGAATTAAAAAAAAAATACATTCTAAAAATTAAGGGTACGTTTTTTGTTTTATTTCATTTTTAATTTTGAATTGTTTATAAATAATTGTTGAATTTGTGCAACATAATCATAAATGTTTTCATTGTATAGAGCGTTCAAAAACGAAAAAAAATACCCGTGGTTTTTCGAGTTATCACTAACCGTTGCTGAGATATATCGATTTGAATGACCGAATGTGGTCAATACTTCAAAAACTTCATTTGACTGTATTTCAAAAGTGGGGGCTCAAATAAATAACGCCGAAATACGTGTCTCTTTATTTTCAACACATATTAATGAAAAAAATTGGGGGGCAAAAATTTTGACCCAACTGGCCGAAGTTGCCGAAATTTCCAGAATACCCCATATATATGACCAGGCCAGATTGACATTTCTGATATTTTTAAGATGTAAGATCGAATAAATGTCAGATGTAGGATGAAATAAATGTCAGATGCAAGATGGAATAAATGTAAGATGTAAGCTGAAATAAATGTAAGATGAAATAAATGTGAGATGTAAGAAAGAATTAAATAATTTTTCATAATATTCGCTAGTTTAAATATACGGCTTATTCCAAACCAAACCGTGGAGTAATTTCCCCTCGGGTCCGCCGATTGTTGCATAATTTTATTTTTGACTTCATTCCGACTCATAATAGACCCTCATTTTTTTCAGAATTTTTGCACCACTATTTAAGGTGATGGGCGCTGATTGTTGCATAAACTTGCATATAGTTATTTGCATAGAAAGGAATTATATAATTTGCATACGATTTTTTTTTTAACTTTGTTCCGACTACAAACGGACCCTAATTTTTTTTCACAATTTTCCCATCACTCCTTAAGGTGATGCGCGCCCATCGAAGTTGCAAAAATAAGAGTAAACCGGCAAAACGGCCATTTCAAAAATTTGATATTTTTTCTACAAATGCTATGTTATAAAAGAATAGTTTTTTTTTCCAATTTGGGAGTAGGACGCAGCTTGCTTGTATTTAAAAAAATACTTTCTTTGTTTTTCAATCTTTAAAATCGTAAAAAAATTTTATGATAAAAATCGTTACACGTGTGAAAAAAAAACAAAAATAAAACATATCTCGAAAAATGTTGATATTTTTCATATTTCGTGGAGGGGGGGGGGGAGCACGTGACCGTCTCTGAGCACAGCAAAGTGAAAAATCGAGATACGAAATATGCAAAATATCAACATTTATCAAGACACGTTATATTTTTAATTTTTTTTTCACATGTGTAATGATTTTTTATAATTAGAAATTTTTACGATTTTAAAGATTTGAAAAAAAAAAAGTTTTTTTTTAAATACAAGCAAGCTGCGTCCCACTCCCAAATTAGAAAAAAAAACTATTCTTTTATAACATAGCATTTGTAGAAAAAAAATCAAATTTTTAAAAATGGCCGTTTTGGTCGGCTCACTCTTATCTTTGCAACTTCGATGCGTGCGCATCACTTAAGGAGTGATGGAAAAATTGTGAAAAAAAATAAGGGTCCGTTTGTAGTCAGAACAAAGTTTAAAAAAAATCGTATGCAAATTATATAATTTCTTTCTATGCAAATAACTATATGCAAGTTTATGCAACAATCGGCGCCCATCACCTTAAAGAGTGGTGCAAAATTCTGAAAAAAAATTAGGGTCTATTTTGAGTCGGAACAAAGTCAAAAATAAAATTGTGCAACAATCGGCGGACCCGAGGGAAATGACCCCACGGTTTGGTTTTGGAATGCCCCATATATATCGCGACACAACGCGGCATATGTGAGCATATACATGGACGCACGTTCACTCTCGTACACGTTCACACACGTTCTCTCTCGCTCCAGAGCAAGCGCTGATAGCGCTGTCTCTCTCGCATTCGCTGATGTCGTCAAGGACATCGTAGCTCGTCCGGCTATATCTATATTGCACTATCGCCTGAGGCCGAAGGATCCCCAACGCTCGTCGGGTCTCGCCTCGGGCATCCACACGTAGTCATGCACAGAACGGTCTAATAGAACGCTCGGAATACGGCGAGAGTTACCGAACGTTTCCGATGTGCTTGCGCTCGACCCCAGCAAAACAGAATTTTTCGATTCTGTCTCGTCCGCAAGTTTCACGACGCTCTCCCCCGGAACCGCCCCCCCCCCCCTCCTTCCCGTACCGCCTGTATAGCGGGGTCCATACGACTTGGGTCCAGGTTCAAATACGGGATCCGTGCCGTTCGGATCGTATGGAAATATCAATTAATTATTTTTGTTCAATAATTTGTTACCAATTTCATAACCATAATAAATCATTGTCAACCATTGATCAATGAGAAATTTCTTCTCTTGTTCAAGTACTTATCACTTTTTTGTACTCAACTACTTGCATTGAATCAACTCGCAATTTATGAATTCATTATGTCATCGTTTCTCTGACTTACAAGGAAACCGCGCGATGTGTCCCTCTCCGATCTTGATAAAACTTTGCACGATTGTAGAGCAGGTCAAAATATTCGACACGTATTTTTTTTTCATCTCCTGAGTCCCATATTTAGGGGATGAAAACTGCCCTTGAAAATCGAGGGATTTTTCGCTTTTCGATTATAACTCGTGAACGAGGGGAGATGGGGCAAAAGTTTCAATGGGGAGGTTATTGCATTTGATGCGCACTAGACATTCGTGATAAAAACGATCAATTAATTGAAAGAATTGACCATTATTTATTCAAAGAATGGGTTTTTTTTTTTTACATAATTCCGAGGGTTTTAGTTCGAACGAAATGTGACTTCGTCAATGTATGTATACTAGGGCGGCTTGAAAAAAAACTTTTTTTTTTTTCTTGAACCAAAATACACTCACGCCAAAGTATTTTCCATCAAGAGAATTGTGTCCCAAAGATGAGCCCGATCGGAATATTTTTAGGGGGTCGCGCAAGATTTTTCTAGTTTTCCCATTTGATTAACATGGGAAGGGCGTCAAGTTCCCATTCAAAAAATCGTAGCTCCGCCAATTTTATAGGTACGTTGATCTGGTTAGTTTTCATTTTAAAGCGCTTGAAAAACTGCTTAAAAATGACGTGCGGACCTTTGTGATCCAATTGCAACTTCCGTCGATAATTTTATTTTT
>CAXAQZ010000669.1:0-18891 GCA_963971145.1 Sussaba pulchella | reverse complement strand
TCTCTCACTCTTTTACTCTTTTCCTCTCTCAACCTCTTACTCTCTCAATCTCTTTCTCTCTGAACCGCTCACTCTTTCACTCTCTTACTCTCTCACTCTCTTACTCTCTCACTCTCTCACTCTCTCACTCTCTAACTCTCTTACTTTCTCACTCTTTCACTCTCTTACTCTCTCACTCTCTCACTCTCTCACTCTCTCACTCTCTCACTCTCTCACTTTCTCACTTCTCACTCTCTCACTCTCTCACTCTCTCACTCTCTCACTCTCTCACTCTCTCACTCTCTCACTCTCTCCACTCTCTCACTCTCTCCCTCTCTCCCTCTCTCACTCTCTCACTCTCTCACTCGCTCACTCTCTTACTCTCTCACTTTCTCACTCTCTCACTCTCTCACTCTCTCACTCTCTCACTCTCTCACTCTCTCACTCTCTCACTCTCTCACTCTCTCACTCTCTCACTCTCTCACTCTCTCACTCTCTCACTATCTCACTCTCTCACTCTCTCACTCTTTCACTCTCTCACTCTCTCACTCTCTCACTCTCTCAATCTCTCACTCTCTCACTTTCTCACTCTCTCACTCTCTCACTCTCTCACTCTCTCACTCTCTCACTCTCTCACTCTCTTACTCTCTCACTCTCTCACTCTCTCACTCTCTCACTTTCTCACTCTTTTACCCTTTAACTTTCTCACTCTCTCACTCCTTCACTCTCTCAGTCTCTTACTTTCTCACTCTCTAACTCTCTTACTCTCTCACTCTCTCACTTTCTCCCTCTCTCGATCTCTCACTCTTTTACTTTTTTCCTCTCTCAACCTCTTACTCTCTCAATCTCTTTCTCTCTGACCCGCTCACTCTTTCACTCTCTTACTCTCTCACTCTCTTACTCTCTCACTCTCTCACTCTCTCACTCTCTCACTCTCTCACTCTCTCACTCTCTAACTCTCTTACTTTCTCACTCTTTCACTCTCTTACTCTCTCACTCTCTCACTCTCTCACTCTCTCACTCTCTCACTCTCTCACTCTCTCACTCTCCCACTCTCTCACTCTCTCACTCTCTCCCTCTCTCACTCTCTCACTCTCTCACTCTCTCACTCTCTTACTCTCTCACTTTCTCACTCTCTCACTCTCTCACTCTCTCACTCTCTCACTCTCTCACTCTCTCACTCTCTCACTCTCTCACTCTCTCACTCTCTCACTCTCTCACTCTCTGACTCTCTCACTCTCTCACTCTCTCACTCTCTCACTATCTCACTCTCTCACTCTCTCACTCTCTCACTCTCTCACTCTCTCACTCTCTCACTCTCTCACTCTCTCACTCTCTCACTCTCTCACTCTCTTACTCTCTCACTCTCTCACTTTCTCACTCTCTCACTCTCTCACTCTCTCACTCTCTCACTCTCTCACTCTCTCACTCTCTAACTCTCTCACTCTCTCACTCTCTCACTCTCTCACTCTCTGACTCTCTGACTCTCTCACTCTCTCACTCTCTCACTCTCTCACTCTCTCACTCTCTCACTTTCTCACTCTCTCACTCTCTCACTCTCCCACTCTCTCGCTCTCTCACTCTCTCACTCTCTCACTCTCCCTTTCTCTCACCCGCTTACTCTCTCACTCTCTCACTCTATCACTCTCTGACTCTCTCACTCTCTCACTCTCTCACTCTCTCACTCTCTCACTTTCTCACTCTCTCACTCTCTCACTCTCTCACTCTCTCACTCTCTCACTCTCTCACTCTCTCACTTTCTCACTCTCACTCTCTCACTCTCTCACTCTCTCACTCTCTCACTCTCTCACTCTCTCACTCTCTCACTCTCTCACTCTCTCACTCTCTCACTCTCTCACTCTCTCACTCTCTCACTCTCTCACTCTCTCACTCTCTCACTCTCTCACTCTCTCACTCTCTCACTCTCTCACTCTCTCACTCTCTCACTCTCTCACTCTCTCACTCTCTCACTCTCTCACTCTCTCACTCTCTCACTCTCTCACTCTCTCACTCTCTCACTCTCTCACTCTCTCACTCTCTCACTCTCTCACTCTCTCACTCTCTCACTCTCTCACTCTCTCACTCTCTCACTCTCTCACTCTCTCACTCTCTCACTCTCTCACTCTCTCACTCTCTCACTCTCTCACTCTCTCACTCTCTCACTCTCTCACTCTCTCACTCTGTTACTCTCTTACTCTCTTACTCTCTCACTCTCTCACTCTCTCACTCTCTCACTTTCTCACTCTCTCACTCTCTCACTCTCTCACTCTCTCACTCTCTCACTCTCTCACTCTCTCACTCTTTCACTCTCTCACTCTCTCACTCTTTCACTCTCTCACTCTCTCACTCTTTTACTCTCTCACTCTCTTACTCTCTCACTCTCTCACTCTCTCACTCTATCACTCTCTGACTCTCTCACTTTCTCACTCTCTCACTCTCTCACTCTCTCACTCTCTCACTCTCTAACTCTCTCACTCTCTCACTCTCTCACTCTCTCCCTCTCTCACTCTCTCACTTTCTCACTCTCTCACTTTCGTACTCTCTCACTCTCTCACTCTCTCACTCTCTCACTCTCTTACTCTCTCATTCTCTCACTCTCTCACTCTCTCACTCTCTCACTCTCTCACTCTCTCACTCTCTCACTCTCTCACTCTCTCACTCTCTCACTCTCTCACTCTCTCACTCTCTCACTCTCTCACTCTCTCACTCTCTCACTCTCTCACTCTCTCACTCTCTCACTCTCTCACTCTCTCACTCTCTCACTCTCTCACTCTCTCACTCTCTCACTCTCTCACTCTCTCACTCTCTCACCCTCTCACTCTCTCACTCTCTCACTCTCTCACTCTCTCACTCTCTCACTCTCTCACTCTCTCACTCTCTCACTCTCTCACTCTCTTACTCTCTCACTCTCTCACTCTCTCACTCTCTCACTCTCTCACTCTCTCACTCTCTCACTCTCTCACTCTCTCACTCTCTCACTCTCTCACTCTCTCACTCTCTCACTCTCTCACTCTCTCACTCTCTCACTCTCTCACTCTCTCACTCTCTCACTCTCTAACTCTTTCACTCTCTCACTCTCTCACTTTCTCACTCTCTCACTCTCTCACTCTCTCACTCTCTTACTCTCTCACTCTCTCACTTTCTCACTCTCTCACTCTCTCGTTCTCTCACTCTCTCACTCTCTCACTCTTTCAATCTCTCACTCTCTCACTTTCTCACTCTCTCACTCTCTCACTCTCTCACTCTCTCACTCTCTCACTTTCTCACTCTCTCACTCTCTCACTCTCTCACTCTCTCACTCTCTTACTCTCTCACTCTCTCACTCTCTCACTCTCTCACTTTCTCACTCTTTTACCCTTTAACTTTCTCACTCTCTCACTCCTTCACTCTCTCAGTCTCTTACTTTCTCACTCTCTAACTCTCTTACTCTCTTACTCTCTCACTTTCTCCCTCTCTCGATCTCTCACTCTTTTACTCTTTTCCTCTCTCAACCTCTTACTCTCTCAATCTCTTTCTCTCTGAACCGCTCACTCTTTCACTCTCTTACTCTCTCACTCTCTTACTCTCTCACTCTCTCACTCTCTCACTTTCTAACTCTCTTACTTTCTCACTCTTTCACTCTCTTACTCTCTCACTCTCTCACTCTCTCACTCTCTTACTCTCTCACTCTCTCACTTTCTCACTCTCTCACTCTCTCACTCTCTCACTCTCTCACTCTCTCACTCTCTCACTCTCTCACTCTCCCACTCTCTCACTCTCTCCCTCTCTCCCTCTCTCACTCTCTCACTCTCTCACTCTCTCACTCTCTTACTCTCTCACTTTCTCACTCTCTCACTCTCTCACTCTCTCACTCTCTCACTCTCTCACTCTCTCACTCTCTCACTCTCTCACTCTCTTACTCTCTCACTCTCTCACTCTCTCACTCTCTCACTATCTCACTCTCTAACTCTCTCACTCTCTCACTCTCTCACTCTCTCACTCTCTCACTCTCTCACTCTCTCACTCTATTACTCTCTCACTCTCTCACTCTCTCACTCTCTCACTCTCTCACTCTCTCACTCTCTCACTCTCTCACTCTCTCACTCTCTCACTCTCTCACTCCCTCACTCTCTCACTCTCTCACTCTCTCACTCTCTCACTCTCTCACTCTCTCACTCTCTCACTCTTTCGCTTCCTTACTCTCTCACTTTTTCACTTTCTTACTTTCTCACTCTCTCACTCTCTCACTCTCTCACTCTCCCATTCCCTCAATTTCTTGCTCTCTCACTCTCTCACTCCCTCACTTTCTCACTCTCTTACTCCTTCACTTTCTCACTCTCTGACTCTCTCACTCTCTGACTCTCTCACTCTCTCACTCTCTCACTCTCTCACTCTCTCGCTCTCTTACTCTCTCACTCTCTCACTCTCTCACTTTCTCACTCTCTGACTCTCCCACTCTCTCACTCGCTCACTCTCTCACTTTCTCACTCTCTCACTCTCTCACTCTCTCACTCTCTCACTCTCTCACTCTCTCACTCTCTCACTCTCTCACTCTCTCACTCTCTCACTCTCTCACTCTCTCACTTTCTCACTCTCTCACTCTCTCACTCTCTCACTCTCTCACTCTCTCACTCTCTCACTCTCTCACTCTCTCACTCTCTTACTCTCTCACTCTCTTACTCTCTCACTCTCTCACTCTCTCACTCTCTCACTCTCTCACTCTCTCACTCTCTCACTCTCTCACTCTCTCACTCTCTCACTCTCTCACTCTCTCACTCTCTCACTCTCTCACTCTCTCACTCTCTCACTCTCTCACTCTCTCACTCTCTCACTCTCTCACTCTCTCACTCTCTCACTCTCTCACTCTCTCACTCTCTCACTCTCTCACTCCCTCGATCTCTCACTCTCTCACTCTCTCACTCTCTCACTCTCTCACTCTCTCACTCTCTCACTCTCTCACTCTCTCACTCTCTCTCTCTCTCACTCTCTCACTCTCTCACTCTCTCACTTTCTCACTCTTTTACACTTTAACTTTCTCACTCTCTCACTCCTTCACTCTCTCAGTCTCTTACTTTCTCACTCTTTCACTCTCTTACTCTCTTAGTCTCTCACTCTCTCACTTTCTCCCCCTCTCGATCTCTTACTTTTTTACTCTTTTCCTCTCTCAACCTCTCACTCTCTCAATCTCTTACTCTCTGACCCGCTCACTCTTTCACTCTCTTACTCTCTCACTCTCTTACTCTTTCACTCTCTCACTCTCTCACTCCCTAACTCTCTTACTTTCTCACTCTCTCACTCCTCTACTCTCTCACTTTCTCACTCTCTCACTCTCTCATTCTCTCACTCTCTCACTCTCTTACTCTCTTACTCTCTCACTCTCTCACTCTCTCACTCTCTCACTCTCTCACTCTCTCACTCTCTCACTCTCTTATTCTCTCAGTCTCTCACCCTCTCACTCTCTTATTCTCTCACTCGCTCACTCTGTCACTTTCTCACTCTCTCACTCTCTCACTCTCTTACTCTCTCACTCTCTCACTCTCTCACTCTCTCACTCTCTCACTCTCTCACTTTCTCACTCTAGCACTCCCTCACTTTCTCAGTCTCTCACTTTCTCACTCTCTCACTCTCTCACTCTCTCTTTCTCTCCCTTTCAAAGTCTTTCATTCTCTCACTCTCACTCTCTACTTCTTTTACTCTCTTACTTTCGCACTCTTTCATTCTCTCACTCTCTCACTCTCTCGCTTTCTTACTCTCTCACTCTCTCGCTCACTCACTTTCTCACTTCCTTACTCTCTTTCTCTCTCTCACTCTATCACTTTCTCACTCTCTCAGTCTCTCACTATCTCACTCTCTCACTCTCTCACTCTCTCACTCTCTCACTCTCTCACTCTCTCACTCTCTCACTCTCTCACTCTCTCACTCTCTCACTCTCTCACTCTCTCACTCTCTCACTCTCTCACTCTCTCACTCTCTCACTCTCTCACTCTCTCACTCTCTCACTCTCTCACTCTCTCACTCTCTTACTCTCTCACTCTCTCACTCTCTCACTCTCTAACTCTCTTACTCTCTTACTCTTTCACTCTCTCACTCTCTCACTCTCTCACTCTCTTACTCTCTCACTCTCGTACTCTCTCACTCTCTCGCTCTCTTACTCCCTCACTCTCTTACTCTCTCACCCTCTTACTCTCTCACTCTCTCACTCTCTCACTCTCTCACTCTCTCACTCTCTCACTTTCTCACTCTCTCACTCTCTCACTCTCTCACTCTCTCACTCTCTCACTCTCTCACTCTCTCACTCTCTCACTCTCTCACTCTCTTACTCTCTCACTCTCTCACTCTCTTACTCTCTCACTCTCTAACTCTTCCACTCTCTCACTCTTTCACTCTCTCACTCTCTCACTCTCTCACTCTCTCACTCTCTCACTCTCTCACTCTCTCACTCTCTCACTCTCTCACTCTCTCACTCTCTCACTCTCTCACTCTCTCACTCTCTCACTCTCTCACTCTCTCACTCTCTCACTCTCTCACTCTCTCACTCTCTCACTCTCTCACTCCCTCACTCTCTCACTCTCTCACTCTCTCACTCTCTCACTCTCTCACTCTCTCACTCTCTCACTCTCTCACTCTCTCACTCTCTCACTCTCTCACTCTCTCACTCTCTCACTCTCTCACTCTCTTACTCTCTCACTCTCTCACTCTCTCACTCTCTCACTCTCTCACTCTCTCACTCTCTCACTCTCTCACTTTCTTACTCTCTCACTCTTTCACTCTCTCACTCTCTCACTCTCTCACTCTCTCACTCTCTTACTCTCTTACTCTCTCACTCTTTCACTCTCTCACTCTCTCACTCTCTCACTCTCTTACTCTCTCACTCTCTCACTTTCTTACTCTCTCACTCTCTCACTCTCTCACTCTCTCACTCTCTTACTCTCTCACTCTCTCACTCTCTCACTCTCTCACTCTCTTACTCTCTCACTCTCTCACTCTCTCACTCTCTCACTCTCTCACTCTCTCACTCTCTCACTCTCTCACTCTCTCACTCTCTCACTCTCTCACTCTCACACTCTCGCACTCTCTCACTCTCTCACTCTCTCACTCCCTCACTCTCTCACTCTCTCACTCTCTCACTCTCTCACTCTCTCACTCTCTCACTCTCTCACTCTCTCACTCTCTCACTCTCTTACAGTCTCACTCTCTTACTCTCTCACTCTCTCACTTAATCACTCTCGTACTCCTTCACTCTCTCAGTCTCTCACTTTCTCACTCTCTTACTCTCTCACTCTCTCACACTTTCACTCTCTCACTTTCTCAGTCTCTTACTTTCTCACTCTCTCAGACTCTTACTCGCTCACTCTCTCACTTCCTCCCCCTCTCACTCTCTAACTCTTCCACTCTTTTCCTCTCTCACCCCTTTACTCTCTCAATCTCGCACTCTCTGACCTGCTCACTCTTTCACTCTCTTACTCTCTCAATCTCTCACTCTCTCACTTTCTCACTCTCTCACTCCCTCACTCTCTTACTCTCTCACTCTCTTACTCTCTCACTCTCTCACTCTTTTACTCTCTTACTCTCTCACTCTCTCACTCTCTCACTCTCTCACTCTCTCACTCTCTTACTCTCTTACTCCCTCACTCTCTTACTCTCTTCCAGTCTCACTCTCTAACTCTCTTACTCTTTCACTCTCTCACTCTCTCACTCTCTCACTCTCTCACTCTCTCACTTTCTCACTCTCTCACTCTCTCACTCTCCCACTCTCTCGCTCTCTCACTCTCTCACTCTCTCACTCTCCCTTTCTCTCACCCGCTTACTCTCTCACTCTCTCACTCTATCACTCTCTGACTCTCTCACTCTCTCAATCTCTCACTCTCTCACTCTCTCACTCTCTCACTCTCTCACTCTCTTACTCTCTCACTCTCTCACTCTCTCACTCTCTCACTCTTTCACTCTCTCACTCTCTCACTCTTTCACTCTCTCACTCTCTCACTCTTTTACTCTCTCACTCTCTTACTCTCTCACTCTCTCACTCTCTCACTCTATCACTCTCTGACTCTCTCACTTTCTCACTCTCTCACTCTCTCACTCTCTCACTCTCTCACTCTCTAACTCTCTCACTCTCTCACTCTCTCACTCTCTCCCTCTCTCACTCTCTCACTTTCTCACTCTCTCACTCTCTCACTCTCTCACTCTCTCACTCTCTCACTCTCTCACTCTCTCACTCTCTCACTCTCTCACTCTCTCACTCTCTCACTCTCTCACTCTCTCACTCTCTCACTCTCTCACTCTCTCACTCTCTCACTCTCTCACTCTCTCACTCTCTCACTCTCTCACTCTCTCACTCTCTCACTCTCTCACTCTCTCACTCTCTCACTCTCTCACTCTCTCACTCTCTCACTCTCTCACTCTCTCACTCTCTCACTCTCTCACTCTCTCACTCTCTCACTCTCTCACTCTCTCACTCTCTCACTCTCTCACTCTCTCACTCTCTCACTCTCTCACTCTCTCACTCTCTCACTCTCTCACTCTCTCACTCTCTCACTCTCTCACTCTCTTACTCTCTCACTCTCTCACTCTCGCACTCTCTCACTCTCTCACTCTCTCACTCTCTCACTCTCTCACTCTCTCACTCTCTCACTCTCTCACTCTCTCACTCTCTAACTCTTTCACTCTCTCACTCTCTCACTCTCTCACTCTCTCACTCTCTCACTCTCTCACTCTCTCACTCTCTCACTCTCTCACTTTCTCACTCTCTCACTCTCTCGTTCTCTCACTCTCTCACTCTCTCACTCTCTCACTCTTTCAATCTCTCACTCTCTCACTTTCTCACTCTCTCACTCTCTCACTCTCTCACTCTCTCACTCTCTCACTTTCTCACTCTCTCACTCTCTCACTCTCTCACTCTCTCACTCTCTTACTCTCTCACTCTCTCACTCTCTCACTCTCTCACTCTCTCACTTTCTCACTCTTTTACCCTTTAACTTTCTCACTCTCTCACTCCTTCACTCTCTCAGTCTCTTACTTTCTCACTCTCTAACTCTCTTACTCTCTTACTCTCTCACTTTCTCCCTCTCTCGATCTCTCACTCTTTTACTCTTTTCCTCTCTCAACCTCTTACTCTCTCAATCTCTTTCTCTCTGAACCGCTCACTCTTTCACTCTCTTACTCTCTCACTCTCTTACTCTCTCACTCTCTCACTCTCTCACTCTCTAACTCTCTTACTTTCTCACTCTTTCACTCTCTTACTCTCTCACTCTCTCACTCTCTCACTCTCTCACTCTCTCACTCTCTCACTTTCTCACTTTCTCACTCTCTCACTCTCTCACTCTCTCACTCTCTCACTCTCTCACTCTCTCACTCTCTCACTCTCTCACTCTCCCACTCTCTCACTCTCTCCCTCTCTCCCTCTCTCACTCTCTCACTCTCTCACTCGCTCACTCTCTTACTCTCTCACTTTCTCACTCTCTCACTCTCTCACTCTCTCACTCTCTCACTCTCTCACTCTCTCACTCTCTCACTCTCTCACTCTCTCACTCTCTCACTCTCTCACTCTCTCACTCTCTCACTCTCTCACTCTCTCACTCTCTCACTCTTTCACTCTCTCACTCTCTCACTCTCTCACTCTCTCAATCTCTCACTCTCTCACTTTCTCACTCTCTCACTCTCTCACTCTCTCACTCTCTCACTCTCTCACTCTCTCACTCTCTTACTCTCTCACTCTCTCACTCTCTCACTCTCTCACTTTCTCACTCTTTTACCCTTTAACTTTTTCACTCTCTCACTCCTTCACTCTCTCAGTCTCTTACTTTCTCACTCTCTAACTCTCTTACTCTCTCACTCTCTCACTTTCTCCCTCTCTCGATCTCTCACTCTTTTACTTTTTTCCTCTCTCAACCTCTTACTCTCTCAATCTCTTTCTCTCTGACCCGCTCACTCTTTCACTCTCTTACTCTCTCACTCTCTTACTCTCTCACTCTCTCACTCTCTCACTCTCTCACTCTCTCACTCTCTCACTCTCTAACTCTCCTACTTTCTCACTCTTTCACTCTCTTACTCTCTCACTCTCTCACTCTCTCACTCTCTCACTCTCTCACTCTCTCACTCTCTCACTCTCCCACTCTCTCACTCTCTCACTCTCTCCCTCTCTCACTCTCTCACTCTCTCACTCTCTCACTCTCTTACTCTCTCACTTTCTCACTCTCTCACTCTCTCACTCTCTCACTCTCTCACTCTCTCACTCTCTCACTCTCTCACTCTCTCACTCTCTCACTCTCTCACTCTCTGACTCTCTCACTCTCTCACTCTCTCACTCTCTCACTATCTCACTCTCTCACTCTCTCACTCTCTCACTCTCTCACTCTCTCACTCTCTCACTCTCTCACTCTCTCACTCTCTCACTCTCTCACTCTCTTACTCTCTCACTCTCTCACTCTCTCACTCTCTCACTCTCTCACTCTCTCACTCTCTCACTCTCTCACTCTCTCACTCTCTAACTCTCTCACTCTCTCACTCTCTCACTCTCTCACTCTCTGACTCTCTGACTCTCTCACTCTCTCACTCTCTCACTCTCTCACTCTCTCACTCTCTCACTTTCTCACTCTCTCACTCTCTCACTCTCCCACTCTCTCGCTCTCTCACTCTCTCACTCTCTCACTCTCCCTTTCTCTCACCCGCTTACTCTCTCACTCTCTCACTCTATCACTCTCTGACTCTCTCACTCTCTCACTCTCTCACTCTCTCACTCTCTCACTTTCTCACTCTCTCACTCTCTCACTCTCTCACTCTCTCACTCTCTCACTCTCTCACTCTCTCACTTTCTCACTCTCACTCTCTCACTCTCTCACTCTCTCACTCTCTCACTCTCTCACTCTCTCACTCTCTCACTCTCTCACTCTCTCACTCTCTCACTCTCTCACTCTCTCACTCTCTCACTCTCTCACTCTCTCACTCTCTCACTCTCTCACTCTCTCACTCTCTCACTCTCTCACTCTCTCACTCTCTCACTCTCTCACTCTCTCACTTTCTCACTCTCTCACTCTCTCACTCTCTCACTCTCTCACTCTCTCACTCTCTCACTCTCTCACTCTCTCACTCTCTCACTCTCTCACTCTCTCACTCTCTCACTCTCTCACTCTCTCACTCTCTCACTCTCTCACTCTCTCACTCTCTCACTCTCTCACTCTCTCACTCTCTCACTCTCTCACTCTCTCACTCTCTCACTCTCTCACTCTCTCACTCTCTCACTCTGTTACTCTCTTACTCTCTTACTCTCTCACTCTCTCACTCTCTCACTCTCTCACTTTCTCACTCTCTCACTCTCTCACTCTCTCACTCTCTCACTCTCTCACTCTCTCACTCTTTCACTCTCTCACTCTCTCACTCTTTCACTCTCTCACTCTCTCACTCTTTTACTCTCTCACTCTCTTACTCTCTCACTCTCTCACTCTCTCACTCTATCACTCTCTGACTCTCTCACTTTCTCACTCTCTCACTCTCTCACTCTCTCACTCTCTCACTCTCTAACTCTCTCACTCTCTCACTCTCTCACTCTCTCCCTCTCTCACTCTCTCACTTTCTCACTCTCTCACTTTCGTACTCTCTCACTCTCTCACTCTCTCACTCTCTCACTCTCTTACTCTCTCATTCTCTCACTCTCTCACTCTCTCACTCTCTCACTCTCTCACTCTCTCACTCTCTCACTCTCTCACTCTCTCACTCTCTCACTCTCTCACTCTCTCACTCTCTCACTCTCTCACTCTCTCACTCTCTCACTCTCTCACTCTCTCACTCTCTCACTCTCTCACTCTCTCACTCTCTCACTCTCTTACTCTCTCACTCTCTCACTCTCTCACTCTCTCACCCTCTCACTCTCTCACTCTCTCACTCTCTCACTCTCTCACTCTCTCACTCTCTCACTCTCTCACTCTCTCACTCTCTCACTCTCTCACTCTCTCACTCTCTCACTCTCTCACTCTCTCACTCTCTCACTCTCTCACTCTCTCACTCTCTCACTCTCTCACTCTCTCACTCTCTCACTCTCTCACTCTCTCACTCTCTCACTCTCTCACTCTCTCACTCTCTCACTCTCTCACTCTCTCACTCTCTCACTCTCTCACTCTCTCACTCTCTCACTCTCTAACTCTTTCACTCTCTCACTCTCTCACTTTCTCACTCTCTCACTCTCTCACTCTCTCACTCTCTTACTCTCTCACTCTCTCACTTTCTCACTCTCTCACTCTCTCGTTCTCTCACTCTCTCACTCTCTCACTCTTTCAATCTCTCACTCTCTCACTTTCTCACTCTCTCACTCTCTCACTCTCTCACTCTCTCACTCTCTCACTTTCTCACTCTCTCACTCTCTCACTCTCTCACTCTCTCACTCTCTTACTCTCTCACTCTCTCACTCTCTCACTCTCTCACTTTCTCACTCTTTTACCCTTTAACTTTCTCACTCTCTCACTCCTTCACTCTCTCAGTCTCTTACTTTCTCACTCTCTAACTCTCTTACTCTCTTACTCTCTCACTTTCTCCCTCTCTCGATCTCTCACTCTTTTACTCTTTTCCTCTCTCAACCTCTTACTCTCTCAATCTCTTTCTCTCTGAACCGCTCACTCTTTCACTCTCTTACTCTCTCACTCTCTTACTCTCTCACTCTCTCACTCTCTCACTTTCTAACTCTCTTACTTTCTCACTCTTTCACTCTCTTACTCTCTCACTCTCTCACTCTCTCACTCTCTTACTCTCTCACTCTCTCACTTTCTCACTCTCTCACTCTCTCACTCTCTCACTCTCTCACTCTCTCACTCTCTCACTCTCTCACTCTCCCACTCTCTCACTCTCTCCCTCTCTCCCTCTCTCACTCTCTCACTCTCTCACTCTCTCACTCTCTTACTCTCTCACTTTCTCACTCTCTCACTCTCTCACTCTCTCACTCTCTCACTCTCTCACTCTCTCACTCTCTCACTCTCTCACTCTCTTACTCTCTCACTCTCTCACTCTCTCACTCTCTCACTATCTCACTCTCTAACTCTCTCACTCTCTCACTCTCTCACTCTCTCACTCTCTCACTCTCTCACTCTCTCACTCTATTACTCTCTCACTCTCTCACTCTCTCACTCTCTCACTCTCTCACTCTCTCACTCTCTCACTCTCTCACTCTCTCACTCTCTCACTCTCTCACTCCCTCACTCTCTCACTCTCTCACTCTCTCACTCTCTCACTCTCTCACTCTCTCACTCTCTCACTCTTTCGCTTCCTTACTCTCTCACTTTTTCACTTTCTTACTTTCTCACTCTCTCACTCTCTCACTCTCTCACTCTCCCATTCCCTCAATTTCTTGCTCTCTCACTCTCTCACTCCCTCACTTTCTCACTCTCTTACTCCTTCACTTTCTCACTCTCTGACTCTCTCACTCTCTGACTCTCTCACTCTCTCACTCTCTCACTCTCTCACTCTCTCGCTCTCTTACTCTCTCACTCTCTCACTCTCTCACTTTCTCACTCTCTGACTCTCCCACTCTCTCACTCGCTCACTCTCTCACTTTCTCACTCTCTCACTCTCTCACTCTCTCACTCTCTCACTCTCTCACTCTCTCACTCTCTCACTCTCTCACTCTCTCACTCTCTCACTCTCTCACTCTCTCACTTTCTCACTCTCTCACTCTCTCACTCTCTCACTCTCTCACTCTCTCACTCTCTCACTCTCTCACTCTCTCACTCTCTTACTCTCTCACTCTCTTACTCTCTCACTCTCTCACTCTCTCACTCTCTCACTCTCTCACTCTCTCACTCTCTCACTCTCTCACTCTCTCACTCTCTCACTCTCTCACTCTCTCACTCTCTCACTCTCTCACTCTCTCACTCTCTCACTCTCTCACTCTCTCACTCTCTCACTCTCTCACTCTCTCACTCTCTCACTCTCTCACTCTCTCACTCTCTCACTCTCTCACTCTCTCACTCTCTCACTCCCTCGATCTCTCACTCTCTCACTCTCTCACTCTCTCACTCTCTCACTCTCTCACTCTCTCACTCTCTCACTCTCTCACTCTCTCACTCTCTCTCTCTCTCACTCTCTCACTCTCTCACTCTCTCACTTTCTCACTCTTTTACACTTTAACTTTCTCACTCTCTCACTCCTTCACTCTCTCAGTCTCTTACTTTCTCACTCTTTCACTCTCTTACTCTCTTAGTCTCTCACTCTCTCACTTTCTCCCCCTCTCGATCTCTTACTTTTTTACTCTTTTCCTCTCTCAACCTCTCACTCTCTCAATCTCTTACTCTCTGACCCGCTCACTCTTTCACTCTCTTACTCTCTCACTCTCTTACTCTTTCACTCTCTCACTCTCTCACTCCCTAACTCTCTTACTTTCTCACTCTCTCACTCCTCTACTCTCTCACTTTCTCACTCTCTCACTCTCTCATTCTCTCACTCTCTCACTCTCTTACTCTCTTACTCTCTCACTCTCTCACTCTCTCACTCTCTCACTCTCTCACTCTCTCACTCTCTTATTCTCTCAGTCTCTCACCCTCTCACTCTCTTATTCTCTCACTCGCTCACTCTGTCACTTTCTCACTCTCTCACTCTCTCACTCTCTTACTCTCTCACTCTCTCACTCTCTCACTCTCTCACTCTCTCACTCTCTCACTTTCTCACTCTAGCACTCCCTCACTTTCTCAGTCTCTCACTTTCTCACTCTCTCACTCTCTCACTCTCTCTTTCTCTCCCTTTCAAAGTCTTTCATTCTCTCACTCTCACTCTCTAACTCTTTTACTCTCTTACTTTCGCACTCTTTCATTCTCTCACTCTCTCACTCTCTCGCTTTCTTACTCTCTCACTCTCTCGCTCACTCACTTTCTCACTTCCTTACTCTCTTTCTCTCTCTCACTCTATCACTTTCTCACTCTCTCAGTCTCTCACTATCTCACTCTCTCACTCTCTCACTCTCTCACTCTCTCACTCTCTCACTCTCTCACTCTCTCACTTTCTCACTCTCTCACTCTCTCACTCTCTCACTCTCTCACTCTCTCACTCTCTCACTCTCTCACTCTCTCACTCTCTCACTCTCTCACTCTCTCACTCTCTTACTCTCTCACTCTCTCACTCTCTCACTCTCTAACTCTCTTACTCTCTTACTCTTTCACTCTCTCACTCTCTCACTCTCTCACTCTCTTACTCTCTCACTCTCGTACTCTCTCACTCTCTCGCTCTCTTACTCCCTCACTCTCTTACTCTCTCACCCTCTTACTCTCTCACTCTCTCACTCTCTCACTCTCTCACTCTCTCACTCTCTCACTTTCTCACTCTCTCACTCTCTCACTCTCTCACTCTCTCACTCTCTCACTCTCTCACTCTCTTACTCTCTCACTCTCTCACTCTCTTACTCTCTCACTCTCTAACTCTTTCACTCTCTCACTCTTTCACTCTCTCACTCTCTCACTCTCTCACTCTCTCACTCTCTCACTCTCTCACTCTCTCACTCTCTCACTCTCTCACTCTCTCACTCTCTCACTCTCTCACTCTCTCACTCTCTCACTCTCTCACTCTCTCACTCTCTCACTCTCTCACTCTCTCACTCTCTCACTCTCTCACTCCCTCACTCTCTCACTCTCTCACTCTCTCACTCTCTCACTCTCTCACTCTCTCACTCTCTCACTCTCTCACTCTCTCACTCTCTCACTCTCTCACTCTCTCACTCTCTCACTCTCTCACTCTCTCACTCTCTCACTCTCTCACTCTCTCACTCTCTCACTCTCTCACTCTCTCACTCTCTCACTCTCTCACTCTCTCACTCTCTCACTCTCTCACTTTCTTACTCTCTCACTCTTTCACTCTCTCACTCTCTCACTCTCTCACTCTCTCACTCTCTTACTCTCTTACTCTCTCACTCTTTCACTCTCTCACTCTCTCACTCTCTCACTCTCTTACTCTCTCACTCTCTCACTTTCTTACTCTCTCACTCTCTCACTCTCTCACTCTCTCACTCTCTCACTCTCTTACTCTCTCACTCTCTCACTCTCTCACTCTCTCACTCTCTTACTCTCTCACTCTCTCACTCTCTCACTCTCTCACTCTCTCACTCTCTCACTCTCTCACTCTCTCACTCTCTCACTCTCTCACTCTCTCACTCTCACACTCTCGCACTCTCTCACTCTCTCACTCTCTCACTCCCTCACTCTCTCACTCTCTCACTCTCTCACTCTCTCACTCTCTCACTCTCTCACTCTCTCACTCTCTCACTCTCTCACTCTCTTACAGTCTCACTCTCTTACTCTCTCACTCTCTCACTTAATCACTCTCGTACTCCTTCACTCTCTCAGTCTCTCACTTTCTCACTCTCTTACTCTCTCACTCTCTCACACTTTCACTCTCTCACTTTCTCAGTCTCTTACTTTCTCACTCTCTCAGACTCTTACTCGCTCACTCTCTCACTTCCTCCCCCTCTCACTCTCTAACTCTTCCACTCTTTTCCTCTCTCACCCCTTTACTCTCTCAATCTCTCACTCTCTGACCTGCTCACTCTTTCACTCTCTTACTCTCTCAATCTCTCACTCTCTCACTTTCTCACTCTTTCACTCCCTCACTCTCTTACTCTCTCACTCTCTTACTCTCTCACTCTCTCACTCTTTTACTCTCTTACTCTCTCACTCTCTCACTCTCTCACTCTCTCACTCTCTCACTCTCTTACTCTCTTACTCCCTCACTCTCTTACTCTCTTCCAGTCTCACTCTCTAACTCTCTTACTCTTTCACTCTCTCACTCTCTCACTCTCTTACTCTCTCACTCTCTCACTCTCTCACTCTCTCACTCTCTCACTCTCTCACTCTCTAACTCTCTTACTTTCTCACTCTTTCACTCTCTCACTCTCTCACTCTCTCACTCTCTCACTCTCTCACTCTCTCACTCTCTCACTCTCTAACTCTTTCACTCTCTCACTCTCTCACTCTCTCACTCTCTCACTCTCTCACTCTCTCACTCTCTCACTCTCTCACTCTCTCACTTTCTCACTCTCTCACTCTCTCGTTCTCTCACTCTCTCACTCTCTCACTCTCTCACTCTTTCAATCTCTCACTCTCTCACTTTCTCACTCTCTCACTCTCTCACTCTCTCACTCTCTCACTCTCTCACTTTCTCACTCTCTCACTCTCTCACTCTCTCACTCTCTCACTCTCTCACTCTCTTACTCTCTCACTCTCTCACTCTCTCACTCTCTCACTTTCTCACTCTTTTACCCTTTAACTTTCTCACTCTCTCACTCCTTCACTCTCTCAGTCTCTTACTTTCTCACTCTCTAACTCTCTTACTCTCTTACTCTCTCACTTTCTCCCTCTCTCGATCTCTCACTCTTTTACTCTTTTCCTCTCTCAACCTCTTACTCTCTCAATCTCTTTCTCTCTGAACCGCTCACTCTTTCACTCTCTTACTCTCTCACTCTCTTACTCTCTCACTCTCTCACTCTCTCACTCTCTAACTCTCTTACTTTCTCACTCTTTCACTCTCTTACTCTCTCACTCTCTCACTCTCTCACTCTCTCACTCTCTCACTCTCTCACTTTCTCACTTTCTCACTCTCTCACTCTCTCACTCTCTCACTCTCTCACTCTCTCACTCTCTCACTCTCTCACTCTCTCACTCTCTCACTCTCTCACTCTCCCACTCTCTCACTCTCTCCCTCTCTCCCTCTCTCACTCTCTCACTCTCTCACTCGCTCACTCTCTTACTCTCTCACTTTCTCACTCTCTCACTCTCTCACTCTCTCACTCTCTCACTCTCTCACTCTCTCACTCTCTCACTCTCTCACTCTCTCACTCTCTCACTCTCTCACTCTCTCACTCTCTCACTCTCTCACTCTCTCACTCTCTCACTCTCTCACTCTTTCACTCTCTCACTCTCTCACTCTCTCACTCTCTCAATCTCTCACTCTCTCACTTTCTCACTCTCTCACTCTCTCACTCTCTCACTCTCTCACTCTCTCACTCTCTCACTCTCTTACTCTCTCACTCTCTCACTCTCTCACTCTCTCACTTTCTCACTCTTTTACCCTTTAACTTTCTCACTCTCTCACTCCTTCACTCTCTCAGTCTCTTACTTTCTCACTCTCTAACTCTCTTACTCTCTCACTCTCTCACTTTCTCCCTCTCTCGATCTCTCACTCTTTTACTTTTTTCCTCTCTCAACCTCTTACTCTCTCAATCTCTTTCTCTCTGACCCGCTCACTCTTTCACTCTCTTACTCTCTCACTCTCTTACTCTCTCACTCTCTCACTCTCTCACTCTCTCACTCTCTCACTCTCTCACTCTCTAACTCTCTTACTTTCTCACTCTTTCACTCTCTTACTCTCTCACTCTCTCACTCTCTCACTCTCTCACTCTCTCACTCTCTCACTCTCTCACTCTCCCACTCTCTCACTCTCTCACTCTCTCCCTCTCTCACTCTCTCACTCTCTCACTCTCTCACTTTCTTACTCTCTCACTTTCTCACTCTCTCACTCTCTCACTCTCTCACTCTCTCACTCTCTCACTCTCTCACTCTCTCACTCTCTCACTCTCTCACTCTCTCACTCTCTGACTCTCTCACTCTCTCACTCTCTCACTCTCTCACTATCTCACTCTCTCACTCTCTCACTCTCTCACTCTCTCACTCTCTCACTCTCTCACTCTCTCACTCTCTCACTCTCTCACTCTCTCACTCTCTTACTCTCTCACTCTCTCACTCTCTCACTCTCTCACTCTCTCACTCTCTCACTCTCTCACTCTCTCACTCTCTCACTCTCTAACTCTCTCACTCTCTCACTCTCTCACTCTCTCACTCTCTGACTCTCTGACTCTCTCACTCTCTCACTCTCTCACTCTCTCACTCTCTCACTCTCTCACTTTCTCACTCTCTCACTCTCTCACTCTCCCACTCTCTCGCTCTCTCACTCTCTCACTCTCTCACTCTCCCT
>CAXAQZ010000668.1:0-12374 GCA_963971145.1 Sussaba pulchella | reverse complement strand
CATCATCATCATCATCATCATCATCATCATCATCATCATCATCATCATCATCATCATCATCATCATCATCATCATCATCATCATCATCATCATCATCATCATCATCATCATCATCATCATCATCATCATCATCATCATCATCATCATCATCATCATCATCATCATCATCATCATCATCATCATCATCATCATCATCATCATCATCATCATCATCATCATCATCATCATCATCATCATCATCATCATCATCATCATCATCATCATCATCATCATCATCATCATCATCATCATCATCATCATCATCATCATCATCATCATCATCATCATCATCATCATCATCATCATCATCATCATCATCATCATCATCATCATCATCATCATCATCATCATCATCATCATCATCATCATCATCATCATCATCATCATCATCATCATCATCATCATCATCATCATCATCATCATCATCATCATCATCATCATCATCATCATCATCATCATCATCATCATCATCATCATCATCATCATCATCATCATCATCATCATCATCATCATCATCATCATCATCATCATCATCATCATCATCATCATCATCATCATCATCATCATCATCATCATCATCATCATCATCATCATCATCATCATCATCATCATCATCATCATCATCATCATCATCATCATCATCATCATCATCATCATCATCATCATCATCATCATCATCATCATCATCATCATCATCATCATCATCATCATCATCATCATCATCATCATCATCATCATCATCATCATCATCATCATCATCATCATCATCATCATCATCATCATCATCATCATCATCATCATCATCATCATCATCATCATCATCATCATCATCATCATCATCATCATCATCATCATCATCATCATCATCATCATCATCATCATCATCATCATCATCATCATCATCATCATCATCATCATCATCATCATCATCATCATCATCATCATCATCATCATCATCATCATCATCATCATCATCATCATCATCATCATCATCATCATCATCATCATCATCATCATCATCATCATCATCATCATCATCATCATCATCATCATCATCATCATCATCATCATCATCATCATCATCATCATCATCATCATCATCATCATCATCATCATCATCATCATCATCATCATCATCATCATCATCATCATCATCATCATCATCATCATCATCATCATCATCATCATCATCATCATCATCATCATCATCATCATCATCATCATCATCATCATCATCATCATCATCATCATCATCATCATCATCATCATCATCATCATCATCATCATCATCATCATCATCATCATCATCATCATCATCATCATCATCATCATCATCATCATCATCATCATCATCATCATCATCATCATCATCATCATCATCATCATCATCATCATCATCATCATCATCATCATCATCATCATCATCATCATCATCATCATCATCATCATCATCATCATCATCATCATCATCATCATCATCATCGTCATCATCATCATCATCATCGTCATCATCATCATCATCATCATCATCATCATCATCATCATCATCATCATCATCGTCATCATCATCATCATCATCATCATCATCATCATCATCATCATCATCATCATCATCATCATCATCATCATCATCATCATCATCATCATCATCATCATCATCATCATCATCATCATCATCATCATCATCATCATCATCATCATCATCATCATCATCATCATCATCATCATCATCATCATCATCATCATCATCATCATCATCATCATCATCATCATCATCATCATCATCATCATCATCATCATCATCATCATCATCATCATCATCATCATCATCATCATCATCATCATCATCATCATCATCATCATCATCATCATCATCATCATCATCATCATCATCATCATCATCATCATCATCATCATCATCATCATCATCATCATCATCATCATCATCATCATCATCATCATCATCATCATCATCATCATCATCATCATCATCATCATCATCATCATCATCATCATCATCATCATCATCATCATCATCATCATCATCATCATCATCATCATCATCATCATCATCATCATCATCATCATCATCATCATCATCATCATCATCATCCTCCAGGAGGCGGAGTGATGTTCTCGACAGGACGTCTCTCTGCTGGAGAAGTCCAACTCCTACTGGAGCGCGTCCCCGGGTGGCGGATAGGGGGTGTTCTCACCGGCTGCTTCGACTCCGTCGGATCGACCGGCGGACTGGGATGAAATAAAATAGTCCCCGCGGACCAAACGTGTCGCGTGGGGAAGGCTACCCCGATAATAAACCTAGGGGAAGGAACCTCTATAAAAAAACCGAATATGAGCGACGACGAGATGTGTGAAAAATTTACGGTGCAGAGGAGGGATACCTCAGTACCGGTCCAGGTCAGCTGTGGTACCGCGGGCAGCGCTGGATCGTCATCAAATGACTGCGAATCATTCAAGATGATTGACCAGGATCTAAGAGCTACTGGAAGACAAGGATGTCCCTTTACAGACAGCCGGCAGGCAAATATAACGGATATCGTTATAGACCCGTTTGCTCGGAGGGACTCGATTCGCCGATCACCACCAAGAGGACGGGCCCACTCGCTCCCGGGAGTAGAAGAGATCGCTCAAGAATCGACGAGACTAGTGGTAACGGCATTCACACCAAGAATACAACCGACGAAAAGGAAACGGAAAGAATCCACACCAGAAAAAACACCGGATACGGACAAGGATCCGTCGCACAGAGACTTAACCATGCTCCAGGACATACTCAAGAAGATCACAACCCAAGTCATGAAACTCGAAACCGCAGTCAGCAAGTCGTTCAACTGCAAAAGAGAAATTAAAGACGCCTCGGCCAAACTCAGCTTCCAAGTTGAGCTCCTCCAAAACCAGGACCTAAAAGACTGCCTGGAAAAAGCTGGACAAGCCCTGGATAGACCAGGCATGGAAAAAGAAAATCTAGAAAGTGAGATTAAGAGCATCGAGGAGAGACACTCTAAAGAACTTAGCATGCTCCGCACTTTGGCATGCGAAAACTGTATGGCTCAAGCACGGCTTCAAGAAAAGAGGAAAAGACTGAAGGGTGACGGGACGCTGGCCGCATACCAACGGATTACCGAAGAGGACTGGAAAGACGGAGCTTTTGGGGCAATACAAACCCACGACAAACCGATCTGGGAGGCCGAAGAAAGCATGGTTATTATCCTACCCTGCAATAACAGTATCGCGTCCAATGACAAGAATATTGTCAGGTCTATCGCTAGGTTCGGTGGGAAGGATGGGCTTCTGGCCCAAAAATGTGGCAAAGGTGAGCTAGCAGCGATGAAGCAAATCCTAAGCTTCCCAGATGCGAGTGGAACAAACAAGCAGGTCGAACGAGATGTCTTCTACCCAATCATCTCAAACGAAGCGATGGAAAGCCTAGAGGACTTGAGCATAGAGGATCTATTCAACGCCCTGCAAGCAGCGATAGAGGCTACGGGGAAGCTTGGAAAGACCAGAATAGCTATCCCAAAGATACATGGCAACGAGGGACACGAAATTGAGAAAGTTCTTGCGTTCCTTCTAGAAGGCACCAACATCAAGGCAGTGATACATAACGGCAGCAAGGGTGATAGACATAGGGACACACTAAATAACGCGGCTCGCCAAACTCGCAAGCCAGAAGGATCCCCGAGACACAGACCACGCCGGGCTCTCGACCATGAAGCCCTGCTGATTAGGACGGAGGGAAAATCGTACTCTGAAACGCTGAAACTAGTTAAAAAGGCAGTTAACCCAAAAGAACTAGGAATCGACATCCAAAGCATTCGGCAGACAAGGCAAGGGGATTTGCTCCTGACAGCGAAAACCGGCCCCGACAAAATGAGAGCTCTCGTACAGGAAATCGCAACAAAGGCCCCAACCGTGGTGACGACAGTAATAAAGACAAAAAAAGTGCTCCATATAAGAGACATGGATGCAACAGCGACAGAGGACGAAATTAAGGAGGCCATCAAAGAAGAAGCGGGCATCGAACCGGCAGCGATAGAACTCAAAGCGCTAAGGCCAGCGCGGGCAGGACGACAAAATATAACAGCCATTACAACTGAAGAAGATGCACGCAGACTGCTTAACCTCGGGCGAATAAGAATAGGCTGGGCGCTATGCAGAGTGCAGGAGCGAGTCCAGGATAGCAAATGCTATAGATGCTGGGAGCATGGCCACACCAAGGACAAGTGCAAAGGCCCGGACAGATCGAATCTCTGTCTCCGGTGTACGAAGGAGGGGCATAAAGCCCTTGAATGTAAAAACGAGTCATACTGCATAAGATGTGAGGAAGCGGGGCATCAGACAGGTGACAGGAAATGCCCAAAACGAGAGGCTCTAAGAGGACCGGATCAGATCAGAGATGGCAGGTAGCGTACGGCTTCTGCAGATCAATGCTAACAGGAGCCGAGCTGCACATGATATGGCTCTTGCAACTAGTACGGAACTGAAGGTAAGCTTGTTATTGGTAAGTGAACCAAACCGACGAGCCATTTGCAGTAGGCAAGACTGGATTAGCGACAACGACCAGGACGCTGCTCTTAAAATCATGGATAACAACCTGGTGACAGTATCTCAAGGAAGTGGGCTGGGCTTCGCCTTTGTGATAACCCGAGAAGTTATCATATATAGTTGCTACTCTTCCGGCAATAAAGAAATAGGGCGACTCGAAAGAACTCTCACGGAAATTGGAGAGCACATCCGAGAGAACCGAAAAGAAGCCATTGTTACGGGTGACTTCAACGCTAAGTCGCCGCTGTGGGGAATGCCTCGAACGGATAAAAGGGGTCAGCTCATGGCGGAGTGGATTGCAGAGATGGGCATGGTTGTGATTAACAGAGGAAATGACCCGACTTATGAAAGATATGGCTGTTCATCGATCCTGGACCTGACGCTGGCAACTGAAAGTATGGTAAACCGAATAAGCTGCTGGGAAGTAAGTGACAAAATAACACTGAGCGACCACAAATACATACTTTGTCAAATAGAACAAGATGCAGACCGACCTGCAGCTGCATCCAGCACCAGCAAGGGATGGAACGTCGGTAAGCTGGACAAGCAGAAGCTCAGCATGGAATCAAGAAGAATTGACCCCAGCGAGGTAAACACTACGGGAGAAGGGTTCTCACGGGTGCTCCAATCCCTTTGCAACAAAACAATGCCCATAAGAAGAGGTAAGACCACTAGGAAAGGGGCATACTGGTGGAATGACGACATCGCTAAACTCAGGAAAGAATGCATTAAGGCTAGGAGACTCTACACACGAAGCAGAAGAAGACAAGACGAAGAAAGATGCAGGCAAGCATGGGAAGACGTCATTGCAGCCCGAAAACGATGCAAGGCAGGCATTAAAGCAGCTAAGCGAGCATGCTGGCGTGTCGTCTGCGACGAAGTCGATAACGACGTGTGGGGCAGTGGCTACCAGATAGCCATGAAAAAAATGACTGGATTTCCGAGAAATCCAAAACTGACAATGCAGTTCATCACGAGGATTGCTGAAGATCTCTTTCCAACGCATGGCGCAGTGGTATATGAAAGGACCACGGGCGGCGAATTTATTCCTTTCTCAATAGAAGAGCTTAATGCCGCTACGAAAAGGATGAAGAACGGCAAAGCACCTGGACCTGGAAACATCCCGACGGAAGTTATAAAGCAATTAGCGCAAGAAAATGCTGCATACGTCCTGGCAGTGTACAACAAGCTGGCCAGGGACGGCATATTTCCCTCAAACTGGAAGAAAGCCAAACTGTTGCTCCTCAGGAAGGGAGACAAGCCTACGGACAAAGCGTCCGCATACAGGCCAATCTGCCTCCTGGACGGAGAAGGAAAGCTCTATGAGCAACTACTTGTAGCAAGGCTGACAAAAGAAATTGAAAGGACGGGAGACCTTGCAGAAAGCCAGTACGGATTCAGGAAAAAAAGGCAAACCATCGACGCCATCAAAGAAGTTGTGGAAGCGGGAAACGACGCAGAAACGTTCTCCAGTAAGAATAGACGAATATGCGCTGTGGTGACGGTAGACGTCAAAAACGCTTTCAATAGCGCTTCATGGCAGCATATTCTTGACGAGCTAAAAAAAAGACAAGTAAACGGAAACCTAACGGATATAATAAAGTCGTACCTTAGTGAAAGAGTGATCATCCTGGAAGCAGAAGGAAGCGAAAAAGAGTGGCCCATCAACAGTGGCGTTCCGCAGGGCTCAGTCCTTGGACCGACTCTGTGGAACGTTATGTATGATGGTCTGCTACGAACAGAAATGCCAAAGGGGGTCAACCTGATTGGCTTCGCAGATGACGTGGCCCTTGTTGCAAGGGAGACAAGCGAAAAAAGACTCGAAGACAAGGTCAATACCGCATTGCAAAGAATAGCTAACTGGATGGACAAAAAGGGGCTGGATCTCGCACCAGAGAAAACAGAGGCAGTGATCCTCACCAAGAAAAAGAAAATCCCGGAATTGCGCTTCAAACTGCGGGGGGTGGAAGTCCGTCCGAGCGCGGTTATCAAGTATCTGGGCGTGTGGATTGACAATAGGCTTAAGTGGACTTGCCATATCGAGAAGGCAATAGAAAAGGCATATAAGACGACAAGAGCCCTGACTTCAATAATGCCGAACGTCGGAGGACCTCGAGAATCCAAACGGAGATTACTGGCGAGTGTTGCGTACTCCCAGATGCTGTACGCTGCACCGATCTGGTACGAAGCAGTCAACAGGAAAAGCATTGAAAGAAAAGTCAGAGCGCTCCAAAGGCAGATTCACATAAGGGTCTGCTGCGCCTACCGGACCATCTCGGAAGACGCGGCTGCAGTGATAGCGGGCATCCCCCCGATAGAATTGCTGGCAAAAGACAGAGCCAAAAGGTACGACGATAGAAACGAGATAAACGAGGAAAATGTGAGAAAAGAAACGATAATCAGAGAATGGCAGATAAAATGGGAGCAAGCACAACATGGGAGATGGACATACAGACTCATACCGGATGTTAAAAAATGGATAACACAAAAAAAAGGAGAAGTCAATTTCCACCTGACACAAGCCTTATCAGGACATGGCTGTTTCAAACAATTCCTTCACGAAAGGAAAAGAGCTGACTCATGCGAATGCATGTACTGCAGAGCTATAGACGACGCTGAACACACCCTATACCACTGCCCAAGGTGGGATAGGGAAAGAAACGTTTACAGGCAAAAAACGAACCTCGAATTTAACGCGACAAACATGATGAACAGTCTAATAGAATCAAAGGAAGGATGGGATGTAGCTAATCAAACCGTAGAAGAAATAATGAAAAACAAGCTGATAGAGCACAGAAGAGATCAGTAGCTCAGACAGTGGATGCACCGAAGTTAAATGTGAAAACGAGTACCGGTGTGATCTGCTTAGTGGGGGAGGAGAGGTGTTTTTTTTTTAGCCAGTAAGAGTCTGGCACTACCCACAGCCATCTGGGTGTCCTATGTAGGATTTTTTTTTATGCCCTCCTTCCAAAAAAAAAAAAAAAAAAAAAAAAAAAAATCATCATCATCATCATCATCATCATCATCATCATCATCATCATCATCATCATCATCATCATCATCATCATCATCATCATCATCATCATCATCATCATCATCATCATCATCATCATCATCATCATCATCATCATCATCATCATCATCATCATCATCATCATCATCATCATCATCATCATCATCATCATCATCATCATCATCATCATCATCATCATCATCATCATCATCATCATCATCATCATCATCATCATCATCATCATCATCATCATCATCATCATCATCATCATCATCATCATCATCATCATCATCATCATCATCATCATCATCATCATCATCATCATCATCATCATCATCATCATCATCATCATCATCATCATCATCATCATCATCATCATCATCATCATCATCATCATCATCATCATCATCATCATCATCATCATCATCATCATCATCATCATCATCATCATCATCATCATCATCATCATCATCATCATCATCATCATCATCATCATCATCATCATCATCATCATCATCATCATCATCATCATCATCATCATCATCATCATCATCATCATCATCATCATCATCATCATCATCATCATCATCATCATCATCATCATCATCATCATCATCATCATCATCATCATCATCATCATCATCATCATCATCATCATCATCATCATCATCATCATCATCATCATCATCATCATCATCATCATCATCATCATCATCATCATCATCATCATCATCATCATCATCATCATCATCATCATCATCATCATCATCATCATCATCATCATCATCATCATCATCATCATCATCATCATCATCATCATCATCATCATCATCATCATCATCATCATCATCATCATCATCATCATCATCATCATCATCATCATCATCATCATCATCATCATCATCATCATCATCATCATCATCATCATCATCATCATCATCATCATCATCATCATCATCATCATCATCATCATCATCATCATCATCATCATCATCATCATCATCATCATCATCATCATCATCATCATCATCATCATCATCATCATCATCATCATCATCATCATCATCATCATCATCATCATCATCATCATCATCATCATCATCATCATCATCATCATCATCATCATCATCATCATCATCATCATCATCATCATCATCATCATCATCATCATCATCATCATCATCATCATCATCATCATCATCATCATCATCATCATCATCATCATCATCATCATCATCATCATCATCATCATCATCATCATCATCATCATCATCATCATCATCATCATCATCATCATCATCATCATCATCATCATCATCATCATCATCATCATCATCATCATCATCATCATCATCATCATCATCATCATCATCATCATCATCATCATCATCATCATCATCATCATCATCATCATCATCATCATCATCATCATCATCATCATCATCATCATCATCATCATCATCATCATCATCATCATCATCATCATCATCATCATCATCATCATCATCATCATCATCATCATCATCATCATCATCATCATCATCATCATCATCATCATCATCATCATCATCATCATCATCATCATCATCATCATCATCATCATCATCATCATCATCATCATCATCATCATCATCATCATCATCATCATCATCATCATCATCATCATCATCATCATCATCATCATCATCATCATCATCATCATCATCATCATCATCATCATCATCATCATCATCATCATCATCATCATCATCATCATCATCATCATCATCATCATCATCATCATCATCATCATCATCATCATCATCATCATCATCATCATCATCATCATCATCATCATCATCATCATCATCATCATCATCATCATCATCATCATCATCATCATCATCATCATCATCATCATCATCATCATCATCATCATCATCATCATCATCATCATCATCATCATCATCATCATCATCATCATCATCATCATCATCATCATCATCATCATCATCATCATCATCATCATCATCATCATCATCATCATCATCATCATCATCATCATCATCATCATCATCATCATCATCATCATCATCATCATCATCATCATCATCATCATCATCATCATCATCATCATCATCATCATCATCATCATCATCATCATCATCATCATCATCATCATCATCATCATCATCATCATCATCATCATCATCATCATCATCATCATCATCATCATCATCATCATCATCATCATCATCATCATCATCATCATCATCATCATCATCATCATCATCATCATCATCATCATCATCATCATCATCATCATCATCATCATCATCATCATCATCATCATCATCATCATCATCATCATCATCATCATCATCATCATCATCATCATCATCATCATCATCATCATCATCATCATCATCATCATCATCATCATCATCATCATCATCATCATCATCATCATCATCATCATCATCATCATCATCATCATCATCATCATCATCATCATCATCATCATCATCATCATCATCATCATCATCATCATCATCATCATCATCATCATCATCATCATCATCATCATCATCATCATCATCATCATCATCATCATCATCATCATCATCATCATCATCATCATCATCATCATCATCATCATCATCATCATCATCATCATCATCATCATCATCATCATCATCATCATCATCATCATCATCATCATCATCATCATCATCATCATCATCATCATCATCATCATCATCATCATCATCATCATCATCATCATCATCATCATCATCATCATCATCATCATCATCATCATCATCATCATCATCATCATCATCATCATCATCATCATCATCATCATCATCATCATCATCATCATCATCATCATCATCATCATCATCATCATCATCATCATCATCATCATCATCATCATCATCATCATCATCATCATCATCATCATCATCATCATCATCATCATCATCATCATCATCATCATCATCATCATCATCATCATCATCATCATCATCATCATCATCATCATCATCATCATCATCATCATCATCATCATCATCATCATCATCATCATCATCATCATCATCATCATCATCATCATCATCATCATCATCATCATCATCATCATCATCATCATCATCATCATCATCATCATCATCATCATCATCATCATCATCATCATCATCATCATCATCATCATCATCATCATCATCATCATCATCATCATCATCATCATCATCATCATCATCATCATCATCATCATCATCATCATCATCATCATCATCATCATCATCATCATCATCATCATCATCATCATCATCATCATCATCATCATCATCATCATCATCATCATCATCATCATCATCATCATCATCATCATCATCATCATCATCATCATCATCATCATCATCATCATCATCATCATCATCATCATCATCATCATCATCATCATCATCATCATCATCATCATCATCATCATCATCATCATCATCATCATCATCATCATCATCATCATCATCATCATCATCATCATCATCATCATCATCATCATCATCATCATCATCATCATCATCATCATCATCATCATCATCATCATCATCATCATCATCATCATCATCATCATCATCATCATCATCATCATCATCATCATCATCATCATCATCATCATCATCATCATCATCATCATCATCATCATCATCATCATCATCATCATCATCATCATCATCATCATCATCATCATCATCATCATCATCATCATCATCATCATCATCATCATCATCATCATCATCATCATCATCATCATCATCATCATCATCATCATCATCATCATCATCATCATCATCATCATCATCATCATCATCATCATCATCATCATCATCATCATCATCATCATCATCATCATCATCATCATCATCATCATCATCATCATCATCATCATCATCATCATCATCATCATCATCATCATCATCATCATCATCATCATCATCATCATCATCATCATCATCATCATCATCATCATCATCATCATCATCATCATCATCATCATCATCATCATCATCATCATCATCATCATCATCATCATCATCATCATCATCATCATCATCATCATCATCATCATCATCATCATCATCATCATCATCATCATCATCATCATCATCATCATCATCATCATCATCATCATCATCATCATCATCATCATCATCATCATCATCATCATCATCATCATCATCATCATCATCATCATCATCATCATCATCATCATCATCATCATCATCATCATCATCATCATCATCATCATCATCATCATCATCATCATCATCATCATCATCATCATCATCATCATCATCATCATCATCATCATCATCATCATCATCATCATCATCATCATCATCATCATCATCATCATCATCATCATCATCATCATCATCATCATCATCATCATCATCATCATCATCATCATCATCATCATCATCATCATCATCATCATCATCATCATCATCATCATCATCATCATCATCATCATCATCATCATCATCATCATCATCATCATCATCATCATCATCATCATCATCATCATCATCATCATCATCATCATCATCATCATCATCATCATCATCATCATCATCATCATCATCATCATCATCATCATCATCATCATCATCATCATCATCATCATCATCATCATCATCATCATCATCATCATCATCATCATCATCATCATCATCATCATCATCATCATCATCATCATCATCATCATCAT
>CAXAQZ010000667.1:2500-14732 GCA_963971145.1 Sussaba pulchella | reverse complement strand
CACTCAAACACTCACACACTTAAACACTCACTCACTCACACACTCACACACTCACACACTCACACACTCACACACTCACACACTCACACACTCACACACTCACACACTCACTCACTCACACACTCACACACTCACACACTCACACACTCACACACTCACGAACTCATACGCTCGGACACTTACACACTCACACACTAACACACTCACACACTTACACACTCACACACTCACACACTCACACACTTACACACTCACACACTCACACACTCACACACTCACACACTCACACACTCACACACTCACACCTTCACACACTCACACACTCACACACTCACACACTCACACACTCACACACTCACACACTCACACACTCACACACTCACACACTCACACACTTACACACTCACACATTCACACACTCACACACTCACAGACTCACACGATCACACACTCACACACTTACACACTCACACACTCACACACTTACACACTCACACACTCACACACTCACACACTCACACACTTACACACTTACACACTCACACACTCACGCACTGACACACTGACACACTCACACCCTTACACACTCACAAACTTACACACTTACACACTCACACACTCACACACTCACACACTTACACACTCACACACTCACAAACTCACAAACTCACACACTCACACAGTTACACACTCACACACTCACACACTTACACACTCACACACTTACACACTCACACACTCACACACTTGCACACTTACACACTCAAACTGTTGTGCCCCGCAATTTTTATTACATTCTTCGCACTATAAATTGATTTCAAGGTCATAAAATAAACTTACGAAACAATTATACGCACGATATAATTGTTTCTCATGATTGACCATCGCTGATCCCGACACAGGCGATATGAAAAGAAATACGGCATTTCCTTTACATACAGGAAACCATACAAATTTAGAGAACAAGAATTCATGAACAATTATATCGCGTATCTAATTGTTCCCCACGGTCATCGAACCAGTCGATAAAGAATTTGCTAACGAAACTGCTTACGCTAAGTAACGGATATACGGAATTTCCGCTACCACGATTCAATAAATTCAATAAATTCATTTTAAAAGACCTCGAACATTGACCGTGCTGACCAAGTATCATGTGATTGGCCAGCGAGGACTCCCGTGCCGTGACAGAGTTTCCACATCGGTCTCAGGAACGCGAGCGTGGTTTTTTGAGATAAATCCGCGGCACGGTAATCGTACAATACGTCGCGCCGCAATTAACAGCATAACATAATGAATTACGTGAGTGCGTGTTTTGAATTAAACGCGAACCAGTGATCCAGTGCGGATGGTTCGGTTTCCGGTTAAAACAGCGCGAAGTAACTAAACGAGAAACTTGTAAGTCAATCGAAATCTCTGAATGGATATCGTCACAACTTGTAAGACGATATCGCATTCCACACCGGTCAATCTGTGCAGAATGAATTGCAAGGAACATCTTTATAATTAACCAAAACCGTGCTCATATATTTATTTGAGTTTTACTCTTAATTGGCAACCGATCCAAAAACAACATATCCCTCCTGACCCGTAATCCAAGAGTCTAAGGAGACACGGGCAATCCGGGGACACAACAAAACACTGACTTACTCACACACTCACACACTCACACACTTCCGCACTCACACACGTGACCACTTCCACACTTACACACTCACAAACTCACACACTCACACACTTCCGCACTCACACACGTGACCACTTCCACACTCACACACTCACAAACTCACACACTCGTACACTCACGCACTCACACACTCACACACTTACACACTCGCACACTCACAAACTCACACACTCACACATTCACACACTCACACACTCACACACTCACAGACTCACACACTTACACACTCACACACTCACACACTCAAACTGTCACACGCACACACACACACACACACACACACACACACACACACACACACACACACACACACACACACACACACACACACACACACACACACACACACACACACACACACACACACACACACACACACACTCACACACACACACACACACACACACACACTCACACACACACCCACACACACACTCACACGCTTACACACTCACACACTCACACACTCACACACTCACCCACTCACACACTCACACACTCACACACTCACACACTCACACACTCACACAATCACACACTCACACACTCACCCACTCACACACTCACACACTCACACACTCACGCACTTACACAATCACACACTCACACACTCACACACTCACACACTCACACACTCACACACTCACACACTTACACACTTACACACTCGCACACTCACGCACTGACACACTTACACACTCACAACCTCACGCACTGACACACTGACACACTCACACCCTTACACACTCACGAACTTACACACCTACACACTCACACACTCACACACTCACACACTCACACACTCACACACTCACACACACACACACACACACACACACCCACACACACACACACACACACACACACACACACACACACACACACACACACACACACACACACACACACCACACCACACACACACACACACACACACACACACACACACACACACACACACACACACACACACACACACACACACACACACACACACACACACACACACACACACACACACACACACACACACACACACACACACACACACACTCACACACACACCCACACACACACACACACTCACACACTTACACACTCGCACACTCACACACTCACACACTTACACACTCATACACTCACACACTTACACACTCACACACTTACACACTTACACACTCACACACTCACACACTCACACACTCACACACTCACACACTCACACACTCACACACTTACACACTTACACACTCATACACTCACGCACTTACACACTGACACACTCACACCCTTACACACTAGCACACTTACACACTTACACACTTACACACTTACACTCTAACACTCTCACACTTCCACACACTTACACAATCACACGATCACACACTCACACACTCGTACACTCACACACTCACACACTCACATACTTACACACTCACTCACTCACACGCTTACACGCTCGTACACTTACACACTCACACACTCACACACTCTCACACTCACACACTCACACACGCACACACTCACACACTCACACACTCACACACTCACACACTCACACACTCACACACTCACACACTCACACACTCACACACTCACACACTCACACACTCACACACTCACACACTTACACACTCACACACTCACACACTCACACACTCACACACTTACACACTTACACACTCACACACTCACACACTCACACTCTCACAAAATCACACACTCACACACTCACACACTCACACATTCACATACTCACACACACACACTTACACACTCACACACTTACACACGTACACACTCACACACTTACAGACTTACACACTCACGCACTCAAGCTTTGACACACTCACACACTCACACACTCACACTTTTACAGACTCACACACTCACACACTCACACACTCACACACTCTCACGCTTACACACTCACACACTCACACACTCACACACCCACACACTCACACACTCACACACTCACACACTTACACACTCAAACACTCAAACACTCACACACTCACACACTTACACACTCACGGACTCACACACTCACACACTCACACACTTACACACTCACACACTCACACACTTACACACTTACACAATCGCACACTCACACACTCACACACTCACACACTCACACACTCACACACTCACACACTCACACACTCACACACTTACACACTCACACAATCACACACTCACACACTCACACACTTACACACTCACACACTTGCACACTTGCACACTCACACGCATACACACTCTCACACTCAAACACTTACACACTTACACAATCACTCACTTATACACTCAAACACACTCACGGACTTAGACACTAACACACTCACACTTTCACACTCACACACACACACTCAGACACTCACACACTCACACACTCATACACTCACACACTCACACACTGACACACTCACACACTCGTACACTCCCACACTCACACACTCACACACTTACGAACTCACACACTCACACGCTTACACACTCACACTCACACACTCACACACTCACACACTCACACACTCACACACTTACACACTTACACACTCACACACTCACACACTCCCACACTTACACACTCACACACTCACACACTTACACTCTTACAAAATCACACACCCACACACCCACACACTCACACAGTCACATACTCACACACTTACACACTCACACACTTACACACTTACACACTTACACTTTGACACACTCACACACTAACACACTCACACACTCACACACTTACAGACTCACACACTCACACACTCACACACTCACACACTTCCACGCTTACACACTCACACACTTACACACTTACACACTCACACATTAACACACTCACACACTCACACACTTACACACTCGAACACTCCCACACCCACACACTCACACACTCATACACTTACACACTCATACACTAACACACTCGAACACTCACACACTAACACACTTACACAGTCACACACTCACACACTCACACACTTACACACTCATACACTCACACACTCACACACTCACACACTCACACACTCACACACTCACACTTTCAAACACTAACACACTTACACACTCACACACTCACACTTTTACACACTCACACGCTTACACACTCACACGCTTACACACTGACACACTGACACACTTACACACTTACACACTCACACACTCACACACTTTCACACTCACACACTTGCACACTTACACACTCACACACATACACACTCTCACACTTAAACACTCACACACTCACACACTCACTAACTCACACACTCACACACACTCACACACTCATACACTCACACACTCACACTTTCACACTCACACACACACACACACACACTCACACACTTACACACTCACACACTCACACACTCACACACTCACACACTCACACACTCACACACTTACACACTCGTACACTCACACACTCACACACTCACACATTTACACACTCACACACTCACACGCTCACACGCTTACACACTCACACACTTACACACTCCCACATTTACACACTCACACAATCACACACCTACACACTTACACTTTCAAACACTTACACACTTACACACCCACACGCTCACACACTTACACACTTACACACTCACACACTCACACACTTACACAATCACACACTCACACACTTAAACACTCGAACACTCACACACACACACACTTATACACTCACACACTCACACAATCCCACTCACACACTTCCATACTTACACACTCACAGACTCACAAACTCACACACTCACACACTCACACATTCACACACTCACACACTCACACACTCACACACTCACACACTTACACAATTACACACTTACACACTCACACACTCCCACACTCCCACACTCACACACTCACACACTCACACACTTCCGCACTCACACACTTACACACTTACACACCCACACGCTCACACACTTACACACTCACACACTTACACACTTACACAATCTCACACTCACACACTTAAACACTCGAACACTTACACACAAACACACTTATACACTCACACACTCACACAATCACACTCACACACTTTCATACTTACACACTCATACACTCACACACTCACACACTCACACACTCATACACACACACTCACACACTCACACACTCACACACTCACACACTCACACACTCACACACTCACACACTCACACACTCACACACTCACACACTCACACACTTCCACACTCCCACACTCACACACTCACACACTCACACACTTCCGCACTCACACACTTACACACTTACACACCCACACGCTCACACACTTACACGATCACACACTCACACCCTCACACACTTACACAATCACACACTCACACACTTGAACACTCGAACACTCACACACACACACTTATACACTCACACACTCACACAATCACACTCACACACTTCCATACTTACACACTCACAGACTTACAAACTCACACACTCACACACTCACACACTCACACACTCACACACTCACACACTCACACGCTTACACAATCACACACTTACACACTCACACAATCACACACTCACACACTCACACACTCACACACTCATACACTCACACACTCACACACTCACACACTCACACACTCACACACTCATACACTCACACAATCACACACTCACACACTCACACACTCACACACTCATACACTTGCACACTTACAAACTCACACACATACACACTCTCACACTCAAACACTCACACACTCACTCACTCACACACACACACACACTCACACACTTACACACACTTACACACTCACACACTCACTTACTCACACACTCACACACACTCACACACTTACACACACTCACACACTTACACTTTCACATTTACACACACATACTCACACACTCACACACTCACACACTCACACAATCACACACTTACACACTCGTACACTCACACACTCACACACTCACACATTTACACACTCACACACTCACACGCTCACACGCTTACACACTCACACACTCACACACTCACACACCCACACGCTCACACGCTTACACACTCACACTCTCACAGAATCACGCAATTACACACTAACACACTCACACACTCACACACTCACACACTTACACACTCACACACTCGCACACTCACACACTCAAAAACTGACTCTCTTACACACTCACTCACTCACACACTCACAGACTCACACACTCAAACACTCACACACTCACTCACTCACACACTTACACACTCACATACTCACACACTCACACACTCGGACACTCACACACTTACACACTGCCACACTCACACACGCACCCACTTACACACTCACACACTCACAAACTCACACACTCACAAACTCACACACTCACACACTCACACACTCACACACTCACACTCTCACACACTTACACACTCACACACTCACACACTCACACACTCACACAGTCACACACTTACACACTTACACACTCACACACTCACACACTCACACACTCACTTACTCACAGACTCGCACACTCACACACTCACAAACTTACACAATCACACACTTGCACACGCACACACTCACACACTCACAGACTCACACACTCACACACTCACACACTCACACACTCACACACTTACACACTCACACTCACACAGTTACACACTCACACACTCACACACTCAGACTTTCACATACTCACACACTCACTCACTCACACACTCACACACTTACACACTCACACACTCACACACTCACACACTCACACACTTAAACACTCACACACTCACACACTCATACACTCACACACTCACACACTCACACACTCACACACTCACACACTCACACACTCACACACTCACACACTCACACACTCACACACTCACACACTCACACACTCACACACTCACACACTCACACACTCACACACTCACACACTCACACACTCACACACTCACACACTCACACACTCACACACTCACACACTCACACACTCACACACTCACACACTCACACACTCACACACTCACACACTCACACACTCACACACTCACACACTCACACACTCACACACTCACGAACTAACACACCCACACACTCACACACTCACACACTTACAAACTCACACGGGCACCCACTTACACACTCACACACTCACACACTCACACACTCACACACTCACACACTCACACACTCACACACTCACACACTCACACACTCACACACTCACGCACTCACGGACTCACACACTCACACACTCAAACACTCACACACCCACACACTCACACACTCACACACTCACACACTTACACACTCACACACTTACACACTTAAACACTCACACTCTCACAGACTCACTCACTCACACACTCACGCACTCACACACTCACACACTTACACACTAGCACACTCACACACTCACACACTTACACACTCACGAACTCATGCACTCGGAAACTTACACACTCACACACTTACACGCTTACACACTCACACACTTACACACTGACACACTCACACACTGACACACTTACACACTCACGCACTCACACACTTAAACACTCACACACTTACACATTTACACACTCACACAATCACACACTTACGGACTCACACACTCACACACTCACACACTTACACATTAACACACTCACACAATCACACACTTACACACTCACACACTCACACACTCACACACTCACACACTCACACACTCACACACTCACACACTTACACACTCACGCACTCACACACTCACACACTCAAACACTAACACAGTCACACACTCACACACTCACACACTCACACACTCACACACTCACACACTCACACACTTACACACTCACACACTCACACACTCACACACTCACACACTCACACACTCACACACTCACACACTCACACACTCACAAACTCACAAACTCACGTACTCAGACACTTACACACTCACACACTCACACACTTACACACACACACTCACACACTTACACACTCACACACTCACACCCTTACACACTCACACACTCACCCGCTTACACACTCCCACACTTACACACTCACACACTTAAACACTCACACACTTACACACTCACACACTCAAGCACTCACACACTCACAAACTCACTAACTCACACACTCACAATTTCACACACTCACACACTCACACACTCACACACTCACACACTTACACACTCACACACTCACACACTCACACTGACACACTCACACACTCACACACTCACACACTCACACACTCACACACTCACACACTCACACACTCACACACTCACACACTCACACACTCACACACTCACACACTCACACACTCAAACACTCACACACTCACACACTCACACACTCACACACTCACACACTTACACACTCACACACTTACACACTTAAACACTCACACTCTCACACACTCACTCACTCACACACTCACGCACTCACACACTCACACACTTACACACTAGCACACTCACACACTCACACACTTACACACTCACGAACTCATACACTTACACACTGACACACTCACACACTGACACACTCCCACACTTACACACTCACACACTCACACACTTAAACACTCACACACTTACACATTTACACACTCACACAATCACACACTTACACACTCACACACTCACACACTCACACACTTACACATTAACACACTCACACAATCACACACTTACACACTCACACACTCACACACTCACACACTCACACACTCACACACTTACACACTCACGCACTCACACACTCACACACTCAAACACTAACACACTCACACACTCACACACTCACACACTCACACACTCACACACTCACACACTCACACACTTACACACTCACACACTCACACACTCACACACTCACACACTCACACACTCACACACTCACACACTCACACACTCACACACTCACACACTTACACACTTACACACTCACACACTTACGCACTGACACACTGACACACTCACACCCTTACACACTCACAAACTTACACACTTACACACTCACACACTCACACACTCACACACTCACACACTCACACACTCACACACTCACACACTCACACACTCACACACTCACACACTCACACACTCACACACTCACACACTCACACACTCACACACTCACACACTCACACACTCACACACTCACACACTCACACTGTCACACGCACACACGCACACACACAAACACACACACACACACACACACACATACACACTCACACACACACACACACACACACACACACACACACACACACACACACACACACACACACACACACACACACACACACACTCACACACACACCCACACACACACACACACACTCACACGCTTACACACTCACACACTCACACACTCACACACTCACACACTCACACACTCACACACTCACACACTCACACACTCACACACTCACACACTCACACACTCACACACTCACACACTCACACACTCACACACTCACACACTCACACACTCACACACTCACACACTCACGCACTTACACACTCACACACTCACACACTCACACACTCACACACTCACACACTCACACACTTACACCCTTACACACTCACACACTCACGCCCTGACACACTTACACACTCACAACCTTACGCACTGACACACTGACACACTCACACCCTTACACACTCACGAACTTACACACTTACACACTTACACACTTACACACTCACACACTCACACACTCACACACTCACACACTTACACACTCACACACTCACACACACACACACACACTGGCACACTCACACACTTACAAACTTACACACTCACGCACTCACGCACTCACACACTCACACACTCACACACTCACACACTCACGAACTCATACACTCGGAAACTTACACACTCACACACTCACACTCTCACACACTCACACACTCACAACCTCACGCACTGACACACTGACACACTTACACCCTTACACACTCACGAACTTACCCACTCACACACTCACACACTCACACACTCACACACGCAGCCAATTACACACTCACACACTCACACACTCACACACTCACACACTCACACACTTACACACTCACACACTCACACACTCACACACTCACACACTCACACACTCACACACTCACACACTCACACACTCACACACTCACACACTTACACACTCACACACTCACACACTCGCACACTCACACACTCACACACTTACACACTCACACACTTACACACTCACACACTCAAACACTCACACACTTAAACACTCACTCACTCACACACTCACACACTCACACACTCACACACTCACACACTCACACACTCACACACTCACACACTCACACACTCACACACTCACACACTCACACACTCACACACTCACACACTCACACACTCACACACTTACACACTCACTCACTCACACACTCACACACTCACTCACTCACACACTCACACACTCACACACTCACGAACTCATACGCTCGGACACTTACACACTCACACACTAACACACTCACACACTTACACACTCACACACTCACACACTCACACACTCACACACTCACACACTCACACACTTCCACACTCACACACTCACACACTCACACTCACACACTCACACACTCACACACTCACACACTCACACACTCACACACTCACACACGTACACACTCACACATTCACACACTCACACACTCACAGACTCACACGATCACACACTCACACACTTACACACTCACACACTCACACACTTACACACTCACACACTTACACACTCACACACTCACACACTTACACACTTACACACTCACACACTCACGCACTGACACACTGACACACTCACACCCTTACACACGCACAAACTTACACACTTACACACTCACACACTCACACACTCACACACTTACACACTCGCACACTCAGAAACTCACAAACTCACACACTCACACAGTTACACACTCACACACTCACGCACTTACACACTCACACACTTACACACTCACACACTCACACACTTGCACACTTACGCACTCAAACTGTTGTGCCCCGCAATTTTTATTACATTCTTCGCACTATAAATTGATTTCAAGGTCATAAAATAAACTTACGAAACAATTATACGCACGATATAATTGTTTCTCATGATTGAACATCGCTGATCCCGAAACAGGCGATATGAAAAGAAATACGGCATTTCCTTTACATACAGGAAACCATACAAATTTAGAGAACAAGAATTCATGAACAATTATATCGAGTATATAATTGTTCCCCACGGTCATCGAACCAGTCGATACAGAATTTGCTAACGAAACTGCTTACGCTAAGTAACGGATATACGGAATTTCCGCTACCACGATTCAATAAATTCAATAAATTCATTTTAAAAGACACTCACACACTTACACACTTACACCCTTACACACTCACACACTCACGCACTGACACACTTACACACTCACAACCTTACGCACTGACACACTGACACACTCACACCCTTACACACTCACGAACTTACACACTTACACACTTACACACTTACACACTCACACACTCA
>CAXAQZ010000666.1:17500-25078 GCA_963971145.1 Sussaba pulchella | reverse complement strand
ATCATCATCATCATCATCATCATCATCATCATCATCATCATCATCATCATCATCATCATCATCATCATCATCATCATCATCATCATCATCATCATCATCATCATCATCATCATCATCATCATCATCATCATCATCATCATCATCATCATCATCATCATCATCATCATCATCATCATCATCATCATCATCATCATCATCATCATCATCATCATCATCATCATCATCATCATCATCATCATCATCATCATCATCATCATCATCATCATCATCATCATCATCATCATCATCATCATCATCATCATCATCATCATCATCATCATCATCATCATCATCATCATCATCATCATCATCATCATCATCATCATCATCATCATCATCATCATCATCATCATCATCATCATCATCATCATCATCATCATCATCATCATCATCATCATCATCATCATCATCATCATCATCATCATCATCATCATCATCATCATCATCATCATCATCATCATCATCATCATCATCATCATCATCATCATCATCATCATCATCATCATCATCATCATCATCATCATCATCATCATCATCATCATCATCATCATCATCATCATCATCATCATCATCATCATCATCATCATCATCATCATCATCATCATCATCATCATCATCATCATCATCATCATCATCATCATCATCATCATCATCATCATCATCATCATCATCATCATCATCATCATCATCATCATCATCATCATCATCATCATCATCATCATCATCATCATCATCATCATCATCATCATCATCATCATCATCATCATCATCATCATCATCATCATCATCATCATCATCATCATCATCATCATCATCATCATCATCATCATCATCATCATCATCATCATCATCATCATCATCATCATCATCATCATCATCATCATCATCATCATCATCATCATCATCATCATCATCATCATCATCATCATCATCATCATCATCATCATCATCATCATCATCATCATCATCATCATCATCATCATCATCATCATCATCATCATCATCATCATCATCATCATCATCATCATCATCATCATCATCATCATCATCATCATCATCATCATCATCATCATCATCATCATCATCATCATCATCATCATCATCATCATCATCATCATCATCATCATCATCATCATCATCATCATCATCATCATCATCATCATCATCATCATCATCATCATCATCATCATCATCATCATCATCATCATCATCATCATCATCATCATCATCATCATCATCATCATCATCATCATCATCATCATCATCATCATCATCATCATCATCATCATCATCATCATCATCATCATCATCATCATCATCATCATCATCATCATCATCATCATCATCATCATCATCATCATCATCATCATCATCATCATCATCATCATCATCATCATCATCATCATCATCATCATCATCATCATCATCATCATCATCATCATCATCATCATCATCATCATCATCATCATCATCATCATCATCATCATCATCATCATCATCATCATCATCATCATCATCATCATCATCATCATCATCATCATCATCATCATCATCATCATCATCATCATCATCATCATCATCATCATCATCATCATCATCATCATCATCATCATCATCATCATCATCATCATCATCATCATCATCATCATCATCATCATCATCATCATCATCATCATCATCATCATCATCATCATCATCATCATCATCATCATCATCATCATCATCATCATCATCATCATCATCATCATCATCATCATCTCCAGGAGGTGGGGTGACGTCCTCGCCAGGACGTCTCTCTGCCGGAGAAGTCCAACTCCTACTGGAGCGCGTCCCCAGGTGGCGGATAGGGGGTGTCCTCACCGGCTGCTTCGACTCCGTCAGAGCGACCGGCGGACTGGGATGAAATAAAATAGTCCCCGCGGACCAAACGTGTCGCGTGGGGAAGGATACCTCGACAACAAACCTAGGGGAAGGAACCCCGATTAAAAAACCTAGGGGAAGGAACTCCGAATAATAAACCAAGTATGAGTGACGTTAACGTAAAGAAGAAGTCTACGGTGCAGAGTAGGGATACCTCAGTACCGGTCCAGGTCAGCTGTGTCAAAGCAGGCAGCGCTGGATCGTTATCCAATGACTGCGAAACGATCAAGGTGGGTCACGGGCCTCAACACCGCGAATTCCAATTTCCTACGGAGGTTGACCTCATGGATTCTCGGGAAGGCAAGATCGCGCCTGACGCACCAAGCAAACCAGTAGGGAATCGGACTACAAGAGCTGCCGGCACAATAAGAACCTTTCTTACTACGGTCCAGCCCCATTCTGGAGAACAAACGGATCCTATCGAACCCATGGAGACCAACCCGTTTGCTAGGAGGGACTCAATCGCTCGGTCACCACCGAGAGGAAGGGCCCATTCTTGTCCAGGTGCCAGCGAGCCTGAACAGGAGAATACTAGCCGTACGATGAAGACGCCAGTCGCCAGTTCGAACGCCAGCAAAAGAAAGAGGACGGAATCAACCCCAGAGACAACGCCGGAAGTACATAGGGACAAGGTTACTGCTAACCTCCTGATGGTACAGAAGGTAATTGGGAAAATTATCTATCATGTTGAACAGCTGGAGGAAACAATGTCCGACTCCTACAACAGCAAGCGGGACATCAAGGACCTTTCCGCCAAGCTAAGCTTCCAAGTCGAGCAGCTCCATGCTCATGACTGGAAAGTATGCCTGGAAACTGCCAGACAGGCACTCATCCAGCCAGACGCCTTAAAGGAGAAAACCCAAGACTTTGAGAACCAACTCAAGAGTATCGAAAAGGATCACGCTAAAAAACTGAGGGATATAGCTGCCACCACCTGTGAAAATTGTACGATCCAAAGGAAAATCAAGGAAAAAAGAAAACGACTGAAAGGAAATGGAACATTACGAGCATATGGAACGATTACAGAGGAGGACTGGCAAGACGGCCCCTTCGGGCAAGCGGAAACACGCGACGGACCGATCTGGGAGGCAGATGCTAACATGGTCATTCTGCTTCCATGCAACAAAAGCATCGCTTCGAACGACAAAGCAATAATGAAATCAATTGCCAGATTCGGTGGAAAAGAAGGTCTTCTCGCGCAAAAACGTAACAGCGGCGAGCTAGCGACCATGAGGCAGACCCTGTCCTTCCCCGATGCAAATGGGGAAGAAGTACGGACAGATAGAGATGTACTCTACCCGATTATCTCCGAAGGACCGACGAAAAGTCTCGATGACGTAAACCTAGAAGATGTGTTTAACACGATTCAAAAGGCAATCACGGCAGCGCGGGATCTTGGTAAGTACAGGCTGGCAATGCCGAAGTTAGAGGGCAGCACAGGACAGGAAATCGAGAAAATACTAGCGTTCCTCCTCGTTGACACCGGAATCGAAGTGACAATCTTTAGCGGCACCCGAAAGGCGATTGGTTATGGATCGAATCTCGTCCCCGAATCAGCACACAATATCAAGGTGCCATCAAAACGGGAGCCGAGGCAGACCCTGGATCAGGAAGCCTTGTTGATCAAATCTGATGGGAAATCGTACGCCGAAACGCTTAAGTTAATAAAGCAATCGGTGAACCCAAAAGAGCTGGGGATCGACATTCGGAACCTCAGGGAGACGAAGCAAGGAGACGTCCTGCTAACGGTGACGAGCGGCCTCCAACACATCAGGGCCCTTAAGCAGGAAATCGATAACAGAGTCCCGTCCGTAAGGACATCAGTGATGCAAGCAAAAAAAGTCCTGCACATAAGGGACCTGGATGCAACAGTGACAATGGAAGAAATTAGGGATGCTATCGTGAACGAAGCGGACATCGATCCAGCAACAATGGAGCTTAAAGCGCTGAGACCAGCGAGGGGAGGAAGGCAGAACGTCACGGCAATCGCTACCGGAAACAGCGCACGGAAACTTTTAGCCCTTGGGCGAATTAGGGTAGGCTGGACATTATGCAGGGTCCAGGAACGATTACAAGAAAGCGGATGCAACAGATGCTGGGGATACGGACACACCAAGGATAACTGTGATCTTCCTGACAGATCGAACCTCTGTCTGAGATGCACCAAAGAGGGACACAAGGCGGCTGAATGCAATAACGAGCCGTTCTGCATAAGCTGCAACGAAGGTGGCCATCAGACAAGTGACAGGACCTGCCCGAAACGAGGAGCTACAAGGAGACCAAAGCAGCCAAATGATGCCGGATAGCTTGCGACTTTTGCAGATTAATGCAAATAGAAGCCGAGCTGCTCACGACATGGCCCTTGCTACGAGTGCGGAAGTAAGAGCGAACCTGCTTCTGGTAAGTGAGCCCAACCGATTTGCTATTACCAACAGGCAAGACTGGGTGAGTGACGAGGCTCAGGATGCAGCATTGAAAATACTCGAGAAGGATCTAGTTACGGAAGCGCAAGGCAGTGGCTCTGGCTTTGCCTTCGTGGTGACCAGAGACGTAGTCATATACAGCTGCTACTTTTCTGGGAACCGAGAAATAGAGCACCTCGACAGAACTCTTACAGAAATAGGAGAGCACATACGGGTAACCCGAAAGGCAGCGGTCGTGACGGGCGATTTTAACGCGAAATCACCGTTATGGGGGATGCCCCGGGTGGATAAGAGGGGCCAGCTTATGGCTGAATGGATCGCGGAAATGGACTTGGCCGTCATAAACCGAGGAAATCGACCAACATTTCAAAGACACGGAAGCTCCTCAATTCTCGATCTGACGCTCGTGACGGAAAGCATTGCGAACAGAGTCAGCCGATGGGAAGTGAGCGAAAAAATATCGCTTAGTGACCACAACTACATAATATGCCAGATAGAACAGTGCTCCCAAAGCCCTACGGTCCCCCCCGCTATGTGCAAAGGGTGGATGGCGAAAAAGCTTGACAAGCAAAAACTTTCCGCGGAAGCAAAGAATATCATCCCGAACGACGCTAACGCGTCAGGGGAAGGTTTCTCTCAAGTCCTCCGGTTCCTGTGCGACAAATGTATGCCACGGAGAAGAAACAAAATGAACAGGAGACCAGCATACTGGTGGAACGAAGATATCGCCGTACTCAGGAGAGAATGCATCAAGGCAAGGAGGACATATACAAGAAGCATGAGAAGGCAACCAGAAGAATTGTGCAGGACACTATGGAAGCACTACATTACTGCTAAGAAACGCTTAAGAACTATCATTAAAACAGCGAAGAGGTCATGCTGGCGCAAAGTCTGCAATGAAATCGACACAGACGTTTGGGGAAATGGCTACGCAATTGCCATGAAAAAAATGACTGGCTTTCCAAGAAATCCGAAGCTTACGATGGAGTTTACAACAAGGATTGCCGAAGGCCTGTTCCCAACGCATAGCGCCGTGGCCTTCGAGAGGTTACACGGTCGCACCTTCACTCCCTTCTCACACGAGGAGCTGAAAGCCGCAAGTAGCAGGTTGAAGAACGGCAAGGCTCCTGGGCCCGGCTGCATACCAACAGAAATCGTCAAGCAACTCGTAGAAGAAAACGGCGAATACGTTCTTGCTGTCTACAACCAGCTGGCCAATAGGGGCCACTTCCCTAAAATATGGAAAAAAGCACAACTGAGACTCCTCCGAAAAGGAGACAAGCCAACGGAAATGCCGTCCTCGTATAGGCCAATCTGCCTATTAGATGTAGAGGGTAAACTCTACGAGCAGCTAATAGTGGCAAGGTTAACGAAAGAGATCGAACGAACGGGAGATCTGGCCGGGAGTCAGTACGGGTTCAGAAAAAAGCGCCAGACAACTGACGCCATACGCGAAGTGGTGCGAGCAGGGATAGAGGTGGAAGCATACGCCAGCAGAAATCGACGGATCTGTGTCGTAGTGACAATTGACGTCAAAAATGCTTTTAACAGCGCCTCATGGCAGCATATTCTTGACGAGTTACGAAAACGAAAAGTAGACAACAACCTGACGAACATTATTGCGTCGTATCTAAGTCAGAGGTCCATTGTCCTCGAAGCCGAAGGAGAGAAAAAGGAGCTGCCAGTTAGCAGTGGCGTCCCACAAGGGTCGGTCCTTGGGCCCACATTGTGGAACGTCATGTATGACGGGCTCCTTCGAATAGACATGCCGGCCGGTATAAACCTCGTTGGCTTCGCGGATGATGTAGCCCTTGTAGCAAGAGATACCTACGAGGAAAGACTGGAAGCAAAAGTCGATACTGCACTGCAGCGAGTTGCTAACTGGATGAGACAAAAAGGACTAGACTTTGCACCAGAGAAGACGGAGGCAGTCATAATCACGAAAAAGAAAAAAGTACCAGAACTACGCTTTAGACTCCAGGGAGTGGAAATCCGTCCAAGCAAGTATATTAAATACCTAGGGGTGTGGATCGATACCCGACTTAATTGGTCATGCCACATAGAAAAAACAATCGAGAAAGCACAAAAAACAACAAAAGCACTGGCTTCGATAATGCCGAACGTCGGAGGACCGCAAACCGCAAAGCGAAGACTCCTGGCAAGCGTCGTGCATTCCCAGATGCTATACGCTGCGCCAATTTGGTATAGCGCGCTAGAAAGAAAAGAAGCGAAACGAAAGATGCGATCACAACAAAGGCAAATTTTGATTAAAGTGTGCTGTGCATATAGGACCATCTCAACAGACGCGGCTGCCGTTATCGCAGGGATTCCCCCGATAGACGTGCTAGCCAAAGATAGAGCAGAAAAATATCAAAACAGGAACAGAAATGATGACGACCCAGACAGGGGAAGGACGATGGCCGTTGAATGGCAGCGTGAGTGGGATCGAGCGGAACACGGACGATGGACATATGGACTGATACCGAACATCGAAGAATGGACTACGAGGAAAAAAGGAGACGTGGGATTCCACCTGACGCAAGCGCTATCAGGGCATGGCTGCTTTAGACAATATCTGTACAAAAGGAAAAGAGCTGCCTCCGGTGATTGTCTCTATTGCGGTGAAACTGACGATGTCGAGCACACACTTTTTAAATGTCCGAGATGGGCAGCCGAAAGAGACGAATACATGCAGAAAACCAGCCAGAGTTTTAACGGCCCAAACATGATGCGTAGCCTGATGGAGTCAAGAGGAGAATGGGAAGCAGCAAACAGCACAGTAGAACAAATAATGGCAAAAAAGCTCGATGAACATAGACGACAGCCGTAAGGCGCGGGCAGTGGACACACCGAAGTTGATGCGAGAGCGAGTACCGGTGTGATCCACTTATCAGGGGAGGAGAGGTGATTTTTTTTTTAGCCAGTAAGAGTCTGGCACTACCCACCGACATCTGGGTGTCCTATGCAGGATTTTTTTTTAGCCCTCCTTCCCAAAAAAAAAAAAAAAAAAAAAAAAAAAAAAAAAAAATCATCATCATCATCATCATCATCATCATCATCATCATCATCATCATCATCATCATCATCATCATCATCATCATCATCATCATCATCATCATCATCATCATCATCATCATCATCATCATCATCATCATCATCATCATCATCATCATCATCATCATCATCATCATCATCA
>CAXAQZ010000666.1:10000-12500 GCA_963971145.1 Sussaba pulchella | reverse complement strand
CTGTGAGATGTGCCGAAAAGAGCAAATTAGGCTAGAAAAACGAAGGCAGGCCAAGGGCGATGGGACCTATGATGCTTTCACACGAATCGATGACGCAACATGGGAGGATAATACATTCGAAACTTGTCAGCCCCAAAACGGACAAGTATGGGACGCTCCTGCAGATGCAGCTATAATACTTCCCTGCAGCAACGCCTTTAAATCAGGACACCCCTCTATTCAGAAAGCAATAGACAACTTTGGTGGCCTGGAGGGTCTCCGACAGCAAAAAAAGCATCCAGGAGAAGTGGCGATCATGACCCAAACACTAACCTTTCCAAACGACATGGGTAAACCACACCAGGTGACAAGGAATATCTACTATCCTATCACAGAAGCAGACGACGGTACGCTAGACTCAAAAACAATCTTCGAAGCAATGGAACGTGCCAGAGTGAAAATCAGAGAAGACAAAAAAAGCACCGTGGCGATTCCCCTTATCAAGGGGGCACTGGGAGCACTAGTTGAAAAGGTCTGTGCCTTTGGATTCGCCGACACGGATACGCGAATCACTGTCCACCGAGGCAGACGCGAAAAGACCCGAGATGGTAAAATGCCAGTAAACGATCGAGAACGGCCGACAAATGGAAAAGCGGCGAAAGGGGATGCCGTACTTGTAAAGATGAATGGGGGGACGTACGCAGACACATTGAGGCAAGTAAAGCAGTCAGTCGACCCTAATAGTCTGGGAGTCGAAGTAAGGGGAGTGAAAAAAACGAGAGCGGGTGACCTTCTTTTTACGATAAGCAACGGAACGGAAAAAGCCAAAGCTATAAAGGAAGCGATTGAGTCAAAGCTTCCTCATACTTCAACGATGCTGTACACGAAGCGGAAAGTACTGCATATTAAAGACCTTGACGAGGTAACAACGGAACAAGAAATAATGGAAGCGATCGTGCTAGCTACCGAGGAAAGCCCGAGTGGGGTCACCCTCAGTGCCCGCAGGCCGACTTACGGGGGTAGTTATAACATCACAGTCGTAGCAGCAGAACCCACAGCCCGAAAACTGACGGGCCTTAAGAAAATAAAAATTGGCTGGACAATGTGCAGAGTGGTAGAGAGAGAAACAGAGTCAAAATGTTTTCGCTGCTGGAACTACGGACACACAAAAGCCCAGTGTTCCGGACCTGACCGCGAAAACCAATGCTTCAAGTGCGGTAAAGCAGGACATCGAGCAGCAAGCTGCACTGAAGTCCCACACTGCGTATTTTGCAACGAAGATGGGCACCAGTCTGGTAGCAGGAAATGCACCAGAACAGGCGACAAAAACAACACGATAAAAAAGAGGCAGGAGATAACTGAAAGTGATAAAGATCCTGCAAATTAATACTAACCGGAGTAGGCCCGCTGTAGACCTGGCTGTAGCGACAGGTCAGCAGCTAAAAGCGAGCCTAGTACTAGTGAGCGAACCGAATAGGGCGGCCATCCAACTTCGTAACGACTGGATCCACGACGAACAGGTAGACGTAGCAATTAAGATACTCGACTCGAACATCACGGTTAGTAGTCAAGGACACGGAAATGGCTACGCCTACGTCACGGTCAACGAGCTCACGATTTACAGCTGCTACTCGTCGGGGAACCGAGACAGCGAAGAACTGGAAAGGTGTCTGGAGCACATAAGTCAGCGGATAAGGCTAAACAAAGAAAGTGCCATCATAACGGGGGACTTTAACGCCAAATCGCCGCAATGGGGGATGAACTACACGGATAAGAGAGGTGAAATCATGACGGACTGGATCGCAGAGAATGGACTAAATGTCGTGAACGAAGGGACGAAGCCTACCTTCCAGAGGCTAAACCAGTCATCTATACTTGACCTCACGATCGCTACGGAGGATGTTAGGGGAAAAATACACGATTGGGAAGTAAGGGAAGAGGAGTCGCTCAGTGACCACATGTACGTATTCTTCGAAGTCGGTGAGCGAGGACGAACACAGAACGTGAGTGCGCACCGCATCGGATGGCAAGCCAGGAAGCTTATTCCTGAGAAACTTGACGAGGAAATCGCGAGAACTGTGGAGAGTAGCAGCACTATATCGCCCGAGGGGTTTTCCGAAGTCCTAAAACAAATTAGCAGCAGAACAATGCCGAAGAAACGCTGTAGACACAAAAAACCCCCCGTGTACTGGTGGAACGAGAATATTGCGGCGATCCGTAGAGAATGCCTACGAACCCACCGAACATATACAAGGAGCGGAAGACGAAGCCCAGCGGAACGACAACACGCGTGGGAAGAATATAAGACAAGCAAGAAGAAGCTACAGGCTAGCATTAAGGAAGCGAAGAGAAACTGCTGGAGGCGACTATGCGTCGACGTTGACAGGGACATATGGGGAAACGGGTATAAAATTGTCATGAAAGGCATGGCGGGGTTACCGCCCCGGCCAAACCTAACTATGAAATTTACGAAAGAAGTGGTAAAAAATCTATTCCCAGTACACGAACCGGTAAGCTTCCG